>PVJN01010494.1:0-56546 GCA_004026805.1 Lasiurus borealis | reverse complement strand
GCCTGCATTTCCAGCCTCACTTTCTGCCACTGCTGTCCCAGTTCACTCCAGCCATGCCTCCTGGCCTCCATCCCTGGAACATACCCACATCATTCCTGAGTTCTGGATCAGCTCTTCTCCCTGTCTGGAATGCTCTTCCTTTGGCTCTTCACTGGCTGGCTCCTTGCCACCCAGGTTTCAGTTCAGAGATCACCTCCTTCGGGGACATTCCTTGACACCACATCTAGTTTTGTACTTGTCACTATTGGAATTGTCCTCGTTAGAGTTTACATGTATATTGTGTTGTTGTTGTTGTTTTTAAGTAAATTACAAAGGTAGAAGAATTAATTCCTAGAGGAAAGGGGCTTAGGAAACAAATTATAGACATGAAGGAAGGGCCATTGGAGCTTGGGAGTCAGGAAGCTAATGATAATGTGCCTGGAGAGTGGGGGTGGAGGGGAGGCGTGGAGGGCAGGGAGAGGGCAAGGGAAGGGAAAGGGATGGACATGCTCCAGGGAGGGAGAGCGCCGGGTTGTCCTTTTCCTATTCCTCCTCTAACCCCAGGGCCTTGAACAGTTCCTGGCATGAATTCAATAAATATAAGCAGTTGTTATTCTATATTGAATGCTTACTAGGTACCAGGCGTTGTGGTAAGTACAATGTGTTGTTTCATTTTCACCATAATCCTTTGAGAAGATACTGCTACCCATTTATAATGAGGAGCTGAGGCTGAGAGTGGCTAAGCGACTTCTCTACTACCAAAAAGGTAAATGGAGGAGTGAGGATTTGAACCGAGGTCCACACTCTTTTAACTGCTCAGTCCTTAGTATTTAGTAGGTCTTGTCTTCTTTACCTTTGTAAACCCTCCCACCGGCCCCTGAATCAAAAAAATAGGTGGGATCAAATGGCAAAGAAGTGTGGTCTGGGCTGAAGGTCAAGGAACATTTGTCGGTAGAGAGAAGAGTGACATGTGGCCTGCAAAGGTCCTGCAAAAGGGGATAATGTGACACGCATTCATTTTATTGTACAAACATATCAACCCACCCAGTTCCCACCATTTGCCAAGCTCTGTCTAGGAGCTGAAGATTAAACTCCTATGAGAACTTCACGTCCCAGCTCCCTCTGCCCAGCGAAGGGCTCTTAGGAGAACCGTCTGTTGGATGACTGCTGTTTGAGGGGCAAGGCATCCAAGTCATCTCTCGAGCTGTCAGAAACCAGCCAAAGCCAAGTCCAGGGCTCTGCCTCTGAGGACCTGCGGCAGGCCCAGGTGTGTTTATCTTGGAGAGGGCTGGATAAAAGGCAGATGAGGGCCTTCCAAAGACTGAAAAACAATCAGCTCGGTTCCCAGAACCTCAACTACCTGAAGCAGACAGAGGTGGGTGGGGAGGCTCCTGTTATTGTTTCAGCTCTAGCCAAAGAAGAACGCTTGGATTCCAGCCCTTCTACGAGCACAAAGCAGTTTCCTGAGTTCATGGAAGCCCTGCGGTTGACCCATTAGAGATGAGGCAGAGCTTGGTGCTGGAAGGCCCAACCACTGGAAAATATCTCCTCCCCTAGAGACATCGCTCCCCACAGGCATCCTGGCTCAGCGCCAAGCTCCAGGATTGCTTAGGAGAAGGCAGCCTGACACTCCCCTAATTATTATAGAATTAATTCTCTTTGATTCCAACGAGAGCCAGTCTGAAATTTAAATTCCAAGTGGATGCTGCGGATCCGAGGGCGATTTACAGCTTTCCACAGAACCAACAGAAAAATGGGAACAGCAGACATGGCAATTTGGCCACGGAATTCTATAATGGAATGTGTCAATGCACACATTCCATTCCCATAAACTATTCAGGACAACAACAGAAAGATCTAGTTGGGTAAGAGGCTAACAGACCAAATGTGAAGAGTCTAAATAGACTCTGTTGATGGGCAAATATGACCAAAAGGAAGATTTAAATTCCAGAAGGCATCACATTTTGGGGATTTTCCTCTGCAGAATAGACAGGCAGCAGCCTTTCTTCCTCTTACAGAGCAGAGGGTTTCTCAGCCCATTCTTCACACGGCTGTCAGTGAAATCCATCGTAGGCAAGTCTGATTCGACACACTCTCACAGAAAACTCGTTTCCCACAGTCTCCCTGCTCCTGGTCAACATTCCACCCACACATGGCACTGTCACCACTCAGCGTTCTAGACTCTGTCATCTCCGGACCTTGGCACATGCTGTCCCCTCTGCTTCATCCATCTCTGTCTAGATAGGTCCCTCGGCTCCAAGCTCCCCCCCGTGCCTGGTACTGCCCCAGCATCCCACTCTATTGTAATTGCTTGTTTAATTGTTTGCTCTCCTCATAGACATTGTGGGGGCAGCGACCATATCTGCCTCTGAATCCCCAGACAGTTCCTGGCACGAAGTAGAAAGAGGAAATGGACTCATCAAGTTAGACTTTGCCAATCTGATGGATCTGTGTGTTGCCTTAAAAGCCCGGAATACCCTCAGACATGAAGACGGAAGACGAGCAGAGGGAATGTGAGAAAGCTCCCTCAAGGGCGTGGAAGGCCTGTGCCCCTCCCTCCTTTCCCTTCAGCTTACCCCGTTTCTGAACTTATGAGCAGAATCCACGGCCTGTTTTTTTTTGCTGACCACATTAACAGAAGAGACTATAAATTCCACTTTCCATCTGGTTCTTCATGGTCCAAGAAAATACAGCAATTTCAAACTCCAGGGAGATGAGCACTCAAATCATGAAAGCGTAAACCTAACCGTCATGGAATTTGACTCAAGAACCAAAGTGAAGAAAGCATCACTTATTCTGTCAGGATCGATGCCCAGGTGGCCCTCAGAGGGGCAGAGCTTGATGTTTTCTCATGGCGACTTTCCCCTCTGGTCTTCAAAGCCATCCTGCCCGATGCAACAGCTGGTCTTTGCTTTTTTCTTTCTTTCTACTGGCGCCAGCATGCTCTTTGCCATCAGTTAGCACTTCACAGCGTGGGCTGAGGGGGAAGCTGGCCTTCCAATGGGAGCACTTTCACATCTGTCCTCATCCACAGACCAAAACTGGCTGCTACTTCAAGGCAAACGTGATGCGCTTGCTTTTTCATGGCTTATGTTAGAACCAGGGTTAACTGAGACTTGCTGGTGGGAGGTAAAATAAGAATGGACTCCTCCTATACCTAAAAACATCGGGCACGCTCAGGAGTCAGCCTGATTTCATTCCCCTGGCTATGGCACTCCTCTGCTCCTGGCAGGAAAATTATGGGCAACGGTTCTGAAAAGCCACTCCTAGGTGGGTCTCCTGGTATTTGGAGTCCAACCAGAGAAGGGAATTTTCAGAACTGCTGGCAACACCAGCTCTGTAGAGATTTGACAGCCAGTTTGAAAACTTCAGCCAACTTGGATTAGCATCTGGACGCTCAGTACATTTCTGCATCTGCTCTGAGATCCTTTTGAAGTTACCCAACTTGGATAAACCTTCCGGGAAGCTGGGGCCAGCAACAAGATATTTTTTGGAAGTTCCTCTGGATATGCCCTGTTGCTTTCTCACAGGACTGCCCACCCAGGACGAGAGGTCTGAAAAGTAGAGAATGAGAAGCTTGAGATGGAATCCTATATAATAAAAGCCTAATATGCTAAGTGTCCAGTCGTCCAGAGACAGGTCATCTATTCAACCAATCAAAGTGTAATACAGTGGTACCTTGAGATACGAGTGCCCTAACATACGAGATTTTTGAGATATGAGCCATCAAGCGAGCGATTTTTTGCTTTGAAATATGAGCAACATTTGAGATAGGAGTAATCGCGAGGATCGGCCAGCTGCACACGACCCACCAGTTTACCTCGACTCAAGCATCTCATAGTTTCCCATGCCTCAAGGTTACTGAATGAATTAAACTGGTATCTCGAGGTACCATTGTATACTAATGATATGCTAAGGCTGCTCAACCACTCACTATGATGTGCACTGACCACCAGGGGGCTAATGCTCCGACTGGTAGGTTAGTGGGACTGAGCAAGACAGGACCAGACACACCCTGGAGCCCTCCCATGGTCCCTCCCTGGCTCTAATTGTGCACTGGTGGGGTCCCTCGGCCTGGCCTGCACTCTCTCTCAATTGGGACCCCTTGAAAGATGTCAGAGAGCTGGTTTTGGCCTGATCCCACAGGCCACTCCCTCCGGAAGGCATCAGACACAGGGCTCACAGCTGTCAAGCACTGCTTCGGCGCAAGCCTCTTCCATTGGGGACTGATTGGGTGTGAGCCTGTGGCAGGCACAGTGGGGCCGGGATGAGCAGGAGCAGCAGGTAGGAGCTGCAAGCAGTGGTGGGACTGTGGGTTTTTGGCCCGATCCCCACAGGCCACCCAGAGAGACCCCACCCATGCATGAATTCATGCACCGAGACTCTTGTGTTTCTGTAATATTCAACTTGCTATCTTTCTTTTTCTCTCTAGCCTTTTTACATATGGAGGAGACAGGAGATAGATCACCAGACTCCCAGCAGACTTTGAGGACCATAAGCTAAGATCAGATCGTGGCCTGCCCATGACCACTTTCTACTGATGCAGTCTGTTTCTGAAGGCCAAGGCTAAGATGTCTGGGAAAGCATCACATGTTAGGTTAACCAAGGATGCCATTTTCAGTCCAGGAGAGCTGTGACAGGGCCATACATCAGTACAGGCAGGAGGTTTCATCTCATTTCCCAGAGAAGCATTCCCTGGTTGCCTAGGCCAGGGGCTGGAGCCAAGCTTCCCTCCTGTTTCACAGGCTTTCTAATCAGAATTACTGGAGCAGCAAGAAGAAACTGTACTTGGAGGTGCTGCCAGGCAGATGAACAGCCTTCAGCTTTGGTTGGCATTCCCAAGATGCAACCTGCATTAGCTTTGGGTCACGCTCAAGAAGTAAAAAAGGTAGGTGAGGTACCAAACACTGTTTTCTTTAGAAAACCAACTAGGGAAGAGCCTTTTTGAGCTGAGATTGGGGTCTCCAATCCTGCCTTGGCTCACTGGTAGGGAGAGGCCAAGCGATGCCCCCCTCTGACTTTGAGAAGTGTGCTGTGAGGGACAGGACACAAGCCCAGAGGACCAAAGGATGGTTCAGAGCGTCTGGAGAGGAGAGCTGATCTGGGGCACCATGGACAACAGCATCCCACAATGCCAACGGGTTGACCACAGACAGGGAGGGAAATGTCCTTTTTGACTCTGGAAACAAATGACCAAGGAGGATGACAGGGAGATCAGCTGCAGCACCAGAGAAACCCCACTGAAAGTGAGACTACCCATCGCTTTGTTTTTTATTTATTGATAAAAAAATATTAATAGCAATTAAAAACTCAGAACATTCACAACCCATCACAGAGTCTTATAAATTTTAGCCATTTGTTCCCCATGGAGTCCTTCATCTAACGGAGATGGTGATTTCAGCCAAAAGGCCCCTTCATGCTTTTCATGGGTGGGTATTGCTGCTCCATTGGCATGGCCCCAAAACAGTCTGAGGGGTTACAGTGGCCAGTCTTGCCCGGCTGGCCCATGGGGCCTGGCGGGCCAGGGATGCCAGGAATGCCTTGTTGGCCCATCGGTCCAGTTGCACCCATCTTGCCATACCCTGGAGGACCTTGAGGACCTAGAGAGGGAAGTCAGAAAAGGAAAATCAAGACATCCAGACTACAAGAAAGAATAATGATTGTTGTCAAAACACCTTACATGTGATGAATACTTCTCAGGTTATAACATGTTCTCATGAGACCTGATCAGACCCTTACATTAACAACAACACTATTGGCTAGTTTTACTGAGAGCTTCCATATGTCAGGCCCAGGGCCGAGTGCTTTTTATGCATTACTATAGGCCTAGTGCATGAAAATTAATGCACTGGAGGGGGATCCCTCAGGCCGACCTGCCCTCTCTCACAGTCCAGGAGCCCTCAGGGGCAGGAGGCAACCCAGCAATCAGGAGAAGGTGATGCCGCATCATACCTCTGCTGCTGCCACTGGGTACCCGAGCTTCGGACTGCCCTGGGAGCCGATATCCAAGGCTAGCCTGCGCTTTGGGCGTTGGCTAGACAGCTGCCATGGAGGCTTGCCTGTGCCCCTGGGCAGTTGGGGGACTGAGGGGCCTGAGGGACTCCAGAGGCAGGCACATGGAACAGAAGGCCTAGCCTTGCCATATGCCTGCCACCCCAATGGGGCTGAGGGGACTAGGTACCACCATCTTTGAGGGCATGGCAGTCAATTAGCATATTCCGTCCTTATTGGCTGTGGGCACCACCATCTTTGTGATGGTATGAGGGTCAATGAGCATATTCCCTCTATTATATAGGATTCATTGAATCTTCACAGCAATTCCGTGAGAAAGGAACTATTATCTCATCTTGTAGATGAGGACACAGGCACAGAGGGGTTGCAGATGTGGCAAGCGATGAAGCTGGGTCTCAGTGCCAGGTCCCCAGGCTTTAGTCATTCTCTTCAGGCTATACTGCCTGGCTTGGGTGACCCGGTCAAGGTCATGCAGCCCAGCAGGACTTGAACTAGCACTCCTGGCCCTACAGCATCCGACTCTATTCCTCTGTGTCGTGCTAGCCCAGTTTAGGACTTGAGGGCAGGCACTGGTCCTTCACTCCCCACACACAGGCCCTCTCAGAGTGCCTTACACACGGTCACATGCAGTAAATGTTGGTAGGTAGGTAAATGGTGGTGGATAGGTAAATGTTGGTGTAGTTATCTGAGGTGCCACACAGCTGGGTTATAGAAGGAGCATGAAGAAAGGAGATCTCAGATGCTCCAGATTCCTGGTCTGAAATGCTGGGGCTTTTCCTACCTGGGGGACCAGGGAGGCCATTTTCTCCTGCGATGCCAATGCCAGTGTCCCCTTTTTCACCTTTGGAACCGGGCAATCCTGGGACAAAAGAAATAAAATAAGAAGTCCTATCCCTGAGCAGAAAAGTGACACACACACAGTCAGATTGTTAGAAGTACACACATTCGGGTAGGTATATTCCCAGCAGAACCCATACAAAGCTCACATGTGCCCCAGAGAAGTGCCTGTGCACTCTGGAACCAGAGGGCAGCTCTACCTCTCATTCCTGGCAGGCCCTGCCGTCCTTCTCTGCCAATTTGACCAGGGAGCCCAGGTGCTCCGGGAGGGCCTGGCCGGCCAGGAGCACCATCCTTCCCTGGGGGCCCTGGTCGTCCGGGAGCTGCCGCCACCTCCATGGGGAACTGAATCCTGGAGGTGTAGTAAGCCATCCTCTCTGTAAGAAAGGGCAGGGGCAGGTCATGGGGCGCCCCAGGGACTCATACTGACCGCAGATGCCGCAGACAGGCCCTCAGAATGGTGTCCAGAGAAGCCTTTTCTCAGACGTCAGACCGAGAAACCTGGGGTTGATCTATGGCCTCTCATGTCTGAGCCTCCACATTGCTTTCCACTGTGCTCCTTCTGAAGCACTGATCTAATTCTGTCTCTTTTCCAGCACCTTTCATTAGTTCACCACTGGCCTCAGACCGAAGCCCGACTCCTTGCTTGGCATTCAAGGTCTGCTCCCTGATCACAATGTCCACCCCCTTGAGGGCAGGGTCCATGTTTCCCCCAGTCCCTAGCATACCAGCCCTGGACGAGCACATGAACAGGAAACGAAAGCTTAGAATGAAGCCACCCCAGCCATCTTAGCTGTTGCTGCTCCCCCCTACTATTTTGAGCTCACTGCAGACAGACTCGTTTGATGTCAGTTTTCTTGTCTGTCTCCTTTGCTCCAGTGGGGGCTTGGGGAGAGCGGGAGGGAATCATGTTATCTCTGAACAGAGCAGGTGACAGGGAACGTCTGAAGTCTTAGTAAACACAACCCCGTAACTGGGAGGTGGGGCGGAGTGGGGAGCAGGATACTGAGCTTTAGGAAAAGGAGGCCAGGGCAGGGCGGAGAAGCAGGTTGGAAGGGCAACCAGCACCCAACTGTCACCCTGCGGCTATCAATTACCATCAAACATTTTAATGATCTCTTGTCTGATGAATCGCTTGATTTCATCGTAATTCACCATGTCTCCCTGAGAAAAGAGAAGAAAACCTTTATACTTCCAAGCCTGGTGCTCTCTCCCCCGGGGATAGATATTATGGAAATAAAGGATGAGGGGAAGCAAAGGTCTCAGGAGCCACCCACAGATATTTAATCCTAAAACCCTCTGAAATGGTCCAAAACATTGTATGCATCAGTGCATTTTTCTAGGGAGAGTGTCCCCCAATCCCCCACCCTCCCACACACAATTGAGTGCCACTTGTATGGGGAGTCATGTTATTTCCTGCAGAATGTCAGCAGGAGGTTCTAAAACGGTCCATGCTCTACCCTGAATGCCCAGAGATTGTCCGTAGCTGCCAGCCTCTCCTTACCATGGAGCCAGGTACCCCAGGCAATCCGGGGTTCCCCACAGGCCCCGGAGATCCAGGGTGGCCTCTCTCTCCGGCAGGACCCGGTGGCCCAACAGGCCCCATGGAGCCACTCTTGCCGGGCCCACCAGGCATGCCAGCTCTTCCCTTCTCTCCTGCCTGGCCCTTCTGTCCTGAAGGTCCGGGGTCACCCTGCAAGGACAGGAAGTCACAGTCGAGCACTGCCAAATACGACCAAGTCTACCTCATGATGCCCCTCTCTCTATCCATCAGCCAGGCCCCCGGCATCTGCCTCTGGACTGTGGCCACAGCATCCTGACAGATTGCTCATTTCACTGCCCCAGGACAGTCCTTCTAGAAGATAGTTCCCATGGGGCTACTCCGTGCTTGAACGTTCTGCCAGTTCCCAGCTGCCCTCTGAATAAAGGCCTCATTCCGTGGCCAGGCGCTCAGGACCATTCATGATGTGATTCTGATCTCATCTTCGCAGCCTCACCTCCCTGCCCTTGCAGCTCCCTCCGGACCTCAGGGGTTATCATTCTCTGATGTGGCCACACTGTCTGAGTCCTCCCCGCCTGATTGTCCTTCCCAGCCCAGATGAATGTTCCTCTTTTCCCTGCGCAGCCTCCCTGACTCCCAAGCTGAGCTGGTGCTCCCTCCCTCTGATCCCACTGGACAGGGTCTAGTTTTCAGTAAAACCTGCCATGCTCTAGAGTAAGTGTGACAGGACTAAGTGAGCACCTGGCCGGGAATGGAAGCAAGACCAAGCAGATGCTTGCAGAATGAATGAATCAATCAATCAATGAGTAAGTGAATTTGAAATTTCCATTTCCCTAGCCATAGCTAAGAACCTTGAAACAGACCCATATTGGAAGTTTCCAGAGATGAGGTTGCTCCAAGTTCTGTCCACTATGTTTTCCTGCCCACTGGCCTTCCTGTGTCTCCCCTCCATGGCTAAAGCCACAGCTGGGAGTCAGGCTTAACCAACACGTGAGCTTCTCTCAAACCCAGCCTGTGTCCACTCACCTTTGGGCCGGGGGGTCCATAGAGTCCCTGTTTTCCAGGGGGCCCCTAGAGGAAATCAAAAGTGAAAGGTCAAGTCTTTGTAGCATCTGCAAGCCACCCAGGGGAGGCACGTGCTGTGAAAGGTCCCTCCCACTGCCTCGGGCCCCTGCGCTGTCTGGCTGGGCTCTGTGTGAGAAATGATGACAGCTTTCCTGATAACAGAAGGGCTGACAGCTGGAAAGCAGACGAATGTCCCCCAGAGCATGGCCTTAGATGATTATGTTGGCTGGGTCCCTTGTCACATACAAAAAGAGGTGAGACGTCAGCATGAAAGGGCCAATCTGTAGCATATTGAAGGGCCTGGCAAGGACTGGTGCCCAGTCCTTGATTGTTCGGAGTTTATTATTCTTATTGCCTCCTTTTGACCAGGTTCACGGTTAAAAAAAAAAATAGTGAAAAACAAGTCTCGCTCTCATCCTCATCACCTAGTCCCCCACTCCTCTTCCCAGAGCAACAGGGGCGCGTTTCCTACACATCTGCCCAGAGAACATTTGCATGAAGAATGGTTCCTGAATGCACAGAGGGGCCAGGATAGGTCGTGGAGCAAGCAGCAGCATTCCCACGGGGACAGGACAAGCCCAGGACAACAGTACCTCTTTGCCAGCTGCACCATCTGCACCAGGCTCACCCTGGGGAGAGAGAGCAATAAAGATGTGATGAGTGCCAACCTCGCCTGATGTCACATGCCTCATCTTGTCCACTGGGCATGCCCAACCCCCCATTCTACCAATGGGTCCTGCTCTGACCCCTTCCCCTCGGACACTCTGAGCACAGGCTTGGAAACTTATACCTCACCCCATACTACTGCCGTGTCCCCCGAGCCCCACACCGACAGCTCCAGGCTGCCCCCTGGCTGAGCCCAATGGAGGAGGAGCTGGCTGCAGCTCCCTGCTCTTTGCTTGAGATCCCACACCTTGCATACTCTCTGGCTCTGAGTATAGGTTACATCAGTAGTTCTCAACCTTCCTAATGCTGAGGCCCTTTCATACCGTTCCTCATGTCGTGGTGACCCCCACTCATAAAATTATTTTCATTGCTACTTCATAACTGTAATTTTGCTATTGTTAATGAATCGTAATATCAATGTCTGTGTTTTCTGTCAAAGGGTCATTCGACCCTCAAATGGGTCGAGACCCACAGGTTGAGAACCACTGGGTTAGATGTTTGCTGAATGAAGGTGTGAACCAGAGATCTGGTCAGGTGAGCCTGCTCCCTCCCTGGGACAGGAGAGGCTGCCTCCTGGGCCCCGCCCACCCGCTTCTGGAGGATGCTGGGGAAGAGGAATCTGTGCTTGCAAGGCAACCAGGCAGATTCATCCCGGATCTTGGCGGCTCCTGAGCCTGCAGGCAGGGGAGGTGAAGGGCTGGCAGGCATCAGAGTGAGTGGGAGGTGAGACTTGGTCCTCTTGGCACACGGGCTGACCCATCACCTCTGCTGGAGTCAGGCCACCAGCCTCAGGGTCATTGCTATGCTCCCCACGTTGGTGGAAAGTGGGGCTGGGAGGCCTGGGTTCCCGTCTCGGCTCCACCCACTGACAATCAGTCCCCTCGGAAGGGGTTCACCTGCCTGGAATCTTTAAAAGAGGCAGTACTGGCCAGTGTGCTAGGTAGTGAGAGTGTTGGCCTATGAACTGAAGGGTTGTGGGTTTGATTCCAGTTACCAAGTTTTCTGTGGTTACCAAAAGTGCCCCCAGAGAGGGGCAGGGCAGGTCAGGGGCCAAGTGTCCCCTGCCTGACATCTAGGGGGAGGAAATCTCTACATGCGGAACTGTGCGTGGTCAGGCAGTGGCCTGGTGTGCAGGGGGCACAGCGCCGGCTGCTGAGCGCGTCCCTTCTTCCAAATACGATGCGATCCTGAGGCACAAGCTCCACGCTGCCGTTTCCATGCAGACAGCCTCTCCTTCCCCCGAGAGACGGGCAGTGCTGTGCTCAACCAGCAAGGCCACCTGGCCTTTCCCCGGGGCTGGGTGCTAAGAGGTGGGTCTTACCGGGGGGCCAGGGTGTCCAGGTGGGCCAGGCTCGCCCGGAAAGCCTGCAAGGCCTCTTTCTCCAGTGGCTCCCTGGTCTCCTTTCTGGCCCTGGAGAAAAGGAAGGAGGGTGGTGAGAGGGGAGAGGAGAGGGGAAATAAACTCCACAGAGCCAGGGGCCGGTGCGGTGTGCTAGGAACCATGCCCCCACCCCTGGGCTCTACGGGAGAGCTGGTGCTTCCTGAACTCGAGACAGGGCCTGGGGTGGCTCCAGCCCTCTGCAAAGGCCTTCACTTTCACCGCACGCCGTTAGGGAGATCTCTGGAGGCGAGAGAGGCTGACCATGGAAGGCGAGGGTTGGGGCATCCTGCTCTCTCCTCCCCCTGTTCCCCCTGAAAGGAGCCCACAGCAGACCAGGGCCCAGTTCCTGGGAGGGAGGGGTGAGGGGGCCTGCACTCACCACTGCAGAGATCCCAGCCGGGCCTGGCTGGCCTGGAGGCCCCGGTGGTCCCTAAAGGGAGACAAAGGCAGAGGGTTGGAGAGAGTTTCCAGAAACAAGGCCCCCAGGAGGCGTGGAGGGACCAACAGCAGAACCAAGCCCTAAACTTCGCCCTAAGTCCTCCTTCCCTCTAGCCTTGCAGTTGTGCTTCTACCTGAAGGTTTGTGCCAGAGCTGAGGCCTGAGGGTCCCCAAGCTCACAGGACCCTCATGCCTGCCGTGCAGGGGGTGGTACCTTTGGGGCTGTGCTGAGGGGATGACCTGGCACCCAAAACCAGTGCAGACAGCAGGCCTGGGGGCCTCGGTGTCTTCAGAGCCCTCCCACCCCCACCCCGCCTGTGTACTGTGGGAGGAGCCAAGAGCAGGAGCTGGGTGTCTGGTCTGTGCAGCAGGGAGTGAAGGGCAGGGCTCAGCACAGCCCCAGGCCTCCCTGGTCCCCGACGACACTCAGACACCAAGGAGCGCCCCTGTCCTGCCTGGGCTGGCCCTTGTCCAAATGCCCTCCCCCTCTCCTGCACCTTCCGCGGAGGCCAGCTCCAAGGCCACCTCCCTGAAAGGAACCACACAGAGCCACACAGGGCTCCCAGGGCACACACTCCCAGATGGAAGGTTCCAGAGGCCTGGTCTGTTCTACTCATCTGAACGCTCCAGGAACGTCCAGCCCTAGGCTGGGCACACAGCTGGGCCCAGGGCTGGGCCCAGGGCTGGACAGGTGAGAAGGGGAACCCTGCACCCCTTTGGTCGCCCCTCTTGTCCCCAGCCCCTGAACCAGTCTCCAGTGGGGACCTATCCAGAGGGCGTGACTCCTTCTTTCATGTGTAACATGAGTGGGGACTGAGCTAGAGCTGGGGGTCCCCAGTTGGGGGCTCGGGATTCCTTGCGACTTATAAAATAGTGCGGAAGACCCGAGAGCTCTGCTTTTTGGCCATGAGCTATTTTTAACGTTTCCCAAAGCCTGTAACCACGCAGCCAGCCACAGCAGGGCTGCGATAAAATGCCAGCGTGCTGATTCGCTTCTCTCTGGAACCCCACCAGCTCGCTCCCTCACACTGATCAAAGGCGCCCATTGGCAGTCCTCTATGTTACCGATGAGTAGACGGAAAATCCATTATTAATATTCTCTCCAAGTCGCCTACCTCAGTAAATACACCGCCCACTCATCCAGCTACCAGACAAGGAGTCCCCCCTGATTGCTGTCTTTCTACCGCTCCCACCTCCCACCTCCCACCCCATGAAGGTCGTCAGCAGCAAGTCCTCAGTCTCTAAACACATACCAGGTCTGTGCAGGGCTACCCCGCTCCACGGCCACCAGCCACCACCTCCGCAAAGCCTCCCATGGATCTCTGCTTCCATTGCACCCCGTCCCTCCCCCACCCCAAGCCCGCACCTCCCAGGTCCTCCACCAGCTTCCCGTTCCCACTCACATTCCCTCAATTCCACTCCGGCCATGCTGACATTGGCTCCCCAAATATACCAAGCTCCCCCCTGCCTCAGGCTCTGCATCACCTGCTCCCCTCCCCTCTCCCACCCCTGTCCTGGATGCTCTTCCCCAAACCACTGGACAAAACTGGCCCCTTCTCCTAAAAAATTGCTCTAAAGTCACCTCCCAGCCCCTCCCCGCACATCACACACTTCTGCATTAATCTGTGCGCTGGCCTGCCTCCTAACGGCCTCAGTCCAAGGCTGGAACAGTGCCTGGCGTGGAGCAGGTGCTCCATCATTGTTTGTTGAATAACTGAATGATCTTTGTTTGATAAGTAGACTCGGCCCTGGCTGGTTTGGCTCGGTGAACAGAGCTTCGGCCTGTGGACTGAAAGTCCTTCCTGGGTTTGATTCCAGTGAAGGGCACATGCCCGTGTTGTGGGCTCCATCCCCAGTAGGGGGCGTGCAGGAGGCAGCCAATCAATGACACTCTCTCATCATTGATGTTTCGATCTCTCTCCCTCTTCCTTCCTCTCTGAAATCAATAAAAATGCATTTTTTAAAAAGATAAGCAGATTCAAATGTTCCCAGAAAACAAGAAAATGGCAAAAGGCTTGGGAACCACTGGACTGGGTGAGCCCAAAGCCCCTCACAGCTCCCCGAGCTGGGGCTGCTCCTGCGCTCAGTTCTTTGGGGTCATTGCCAGCTGGCAAACACTCTCTTCCCCCTCCTCCCTCTCCCTCCATCCTCCTTCCTCCACCAGAATCCCAACTCTCCTGAGGCAGAGACAATCTAGTTAACTCACAGCGTGGCCAGGGGGGCCGGGTCTTCCCTGAGGTCCCATGGCACCAGGCTCACCCTGCAGGAGCCAGAACAAAGAAACAGAATCACACTCGGGCTGTTAGGGGGAGAGGGCTGGGCAGAGCAGGTGGAGCACCGGCGCCCCCGGGAGCCCAGCTGAGCCCTGGCCCCAGGCCTAAGCCTTCCAGGCCAGGGCCCCAGCCCTACCAGGGAGGTCTGTGGAGAGAGAAAGCAGAGCCCCCAGCCGGAAAAGGCCAAGCCCTGCCCGTTTAGGCTAATGGCCAACAGCCTATAGAAAGGGGAACCAGGTACAACCCCAAGAGGAGGGGGAAGGTCAAGCTGTGCCTGTTGGGCAAAACCTCCCCCAGAAAGGGGAGGCGAGAAGGCAGCCATGTTGCTAGGGAGCGAAGAAGGGGCTGCATGGGGCTCAGCGGAGCCCAGAGGCTGTCCCAAGGCCGCCGCGTGCATAGATCCCAGCCCTCACCTCAGCTCCGGGCCGCCCACTGCTGCCGGGCGGACCTGGCTTCCCACAGTCGCCCTAAAAGAGAGAGAGGAGCTCATCAGACTGACACTTGCTCCCCCAACCCCAGAGGGATCCAGGCACATGCCCCACTCTGGCCCGAGGCCCTCTGAGCCCTCGGGCTGGTGGGTGGGAGAAGCCCCGACCCAGTCTGCCTGGCGCCAGCGGCCTCAGGAGGCTTGGATGCCAGGATGGCCTCTCGGGCAAGGATCGGGCGGTATGTCCACTCTGGCTGGGGCCGGGCTTTACCTGCTTGGCCCTTACCTTTGGTCCTGGGAGGCCAGGATGTCCTGTTTTCCCCTTGAAACCCTGGAAGAGAAGCAGGGAGCTGCCACATCCCTCGCCTCAACCAGAGGCTGGTCCCATCCGCTTTCCTCAGGTTAAACAGATCCGAACACACCCCACACACCAAAGCAGAGCTGCTCCTCTCAGCTCCTCCCTGAAGCTCCACTTACCGGGGGTCCCATGAGTCCAGGTGGGCCCGCGGGACCGGGTTCTCCCTAGGGAAAGAGAGTGGGGGCATTGAGGCAGGAACGCTCTCCAGCTGGTACCCAACTCACTGGACACTGTCCTCTCCCTTCTCCAGCCCCTCCTCCGCCCACCCCAGGATGGAGGGAAGTCCTCTGTGGCCGAGGCAAGACTAAGCCAGGCTCAGCCTCTAACGGGCCATGGCCCCTGCATGAACCCTAGCCCCTCTCGGGACCTCAGTTTTCCTTCTTTGGGGTACAGACAGGGATTGACCTGGATGCTCTGCTCACTGCCATGGCTCCATCTTTTTCAGATTCCCCAGCAAAATCAAGGAGCTGGCTCAAGTCCTTCCATGCCTGCCACCTGGCTCTTCCTTGGGTTAACCTGTCCACTCACAGGCCGGGAACCTTGGTGCCAGCCGGTACGGGCTGTTGACTAGGCCAGAGTCCAGACCCCTTATGCCATTGGGGCCTCTCAGGCCACCCTGCCTGTGCAGGTTCCCAGCTAGACCTGTGGTCCCAGTTAGGGGCTCTCGACCGCTTGTGGCCTATAAAAATAGTGCCGAAGACCCGAGGGTTCTGTTTCTTTCATTGTCTGAGTTTCTGAGAGGAACTTACGCACTTGCTGACTTTGCTGAGGCCTAGCTCACCAAGCTGGCCAGGCTACCAGGATAAGTGAGACCCAGGAAGGTGGGGTGCAGAGAGAGGCAGACCAAGGCAAGGCCTGGGCTCCCCCTGACAGGTGGTGGGGGGCCACTTCAGTCCCTCCATCAGGGTTCCCTGGACTCTGGCTCTTGGAGAAGGAAGGGGTGCCCTCCCCGGCGCATCATCTCACCCTGAAGCCGGGCTTGCCGTCCTTCCCATCCAGACCGTCCAGGCCGGCGGGGCCCTGCAAACAGGAAATGGGCATTTCTACAGCCTGTCTGAGCCCCCAGCCTCCCCGCCCTCACCCAACTCCCAGTCCTACAAACACATGCACACACATGTGCACACACCTGCGCGCACACACACATGATCCAAGCCTGTCAGGCTAAGGGGCGCCGCTCACCTGAATCCCGGGAGGCCCTGGCGGCCCAGGGGGGCCAGGCATGCCCGATGGGCCCCGCAGCCCGTCGCTGCCCTGGAAACAAAAGCAGCGGAGCCTCATCGCAGGCTGGAGGCAAGGCCCGGGCCACGGGTCGTGGCCGCTGGAAGCCAGGACGGCTGGCTTCTAATTCGCTCTGCTCTGGACTGAGGAGACACACTCCACACATCACTCTCTGAGAGGATCTGTCTCTCCTCCGAAGGGACAGAGCCTACGAAGTCTAGCGTCTTCTCCAAGGTTGACTGACCAGGGGCTGGCACGGCGGGTGCTCAGTGGCAGGCGCTAACTGAAGGCACTCGGTTTGCCTCAGTCCCAATGAGGCACTGAGCACTACAGAGCCCCTGATTCTTCCCGGTGAGAAAGGGTGGTCCCCAACCTCAAGGACCTCGAAGTCCAGTGAGGACCACAGGCTCACAACCAGGGCATGTCCGTGTGCTCTGTGTGGAAGGGGCCACAGGAGCTCAGAAGAGGGCGAAGCTCACTGCTCACTCCAGCCCCGGGGCGGGGAAGAGTCACAGAAGGGCCACCAGATGCTGACTCCGCCTGGTGTCTGCGGCCTGGGTGGCCGGCGGAGGAGGAAAGGGCACGCCAGAGGGAGCTTCGGAGGAGGAGGAGGATTTGGAAGTGGTTGCACGCCTGGCCTCGCCAAGGGGGTGTTGTGTGGGGAGCCCGGGTGAGGGGTAGTGGAGGAGGCTGGGGAGGTGAGAGCCTGGTGGCTGTGGGCCCTGAGCGCCATGCTCCGCGTTATGAAGACCCATGATTTTCAAACGGTACCTCTCAGAGGCCTGGGGGTTCCTGCAGGGTCTCGGAGCTAAGGCACAAAGTGGGGGCCCAGTGGGTGGGACTCCAGGACCCCCTTCCCTTGCCTTCGCCAGAGAAGCTCCACTCGAATCTGTTTTATAGATCGAGGGGCCGCAGGAGCTTCTGTGTGATGACCAGACTCCGGGACAACAAAATAAAGTGAAAACCGCTGCTGCGGGCCCTGGGGAGCCATTGAAGTTTCAGAACGGGGGAGTGATGACAACAGACCGCGTGAGTGAGAGTGTTTACAGGAGCAGGGGGCCGGGAGGCCGCTGGGTGAGGGAGGCTGCTGCATCCCTGCGGGCGGCGGGGAGAGGGTGGCTGCCCTGGAGCAGTGGCTATGGGGGTGGCCAAGGGGAAGGGATTCGGTTAGAAATCCCGGGGGTGGGGGGAGGGGAGGTGGAGGGAGAAGAGCGCTGGGTGGCAGCACAATGCCACCACCCACCAGGAGGGGTCAGCACAGCCCCAGAGAAATGTCAGCTCCACAGGGAATGGGGAATGGCACCCCGGGCCAGAGGTTGGGGACTGCCTGCAATGATCATCCTTAGGCCAGCAGGCGGCCCTGGACTACAGCGGCAGCACAGAGGGCTCCAACCAGGCCCCTCCGAGGGAACGGGGTGGGCCCACGGCTGCCTTGCCCCTGCTGGTAGGCACTGGTCTGGGGGCTCTCCGGGGCTGGGAGGGGAGCTCAGCTTTGCCCCTCACTTGCTGTGTGCCCCTGGGATGCCCTGGCCTCTCCAGGCCTCACTTCTTGACCTGGACGTCCGAGTAGTTAGAGCAAGGGAGCCCTCTAAGTCACCCCAGCTGTGCTGTGTGGGTTCCAAAGGAAAGAGGTTCCCCCTGCCCCAAGCTCTCAGCCAGTGCTGGGCCTCTTACACCACCAGCTGTCACATCTGAGACGCCCAGAAATTGGGCTGAGACCGGAGCGTCAGTCCCCCCAGACCAGGGCAGCTTAGCAAGCCAAACCCGGCGGCAGCCAGAGTGGGACTCCCCAGATGGTTGCCCCTTCCCACTCTTGTCACCAAGTTACACTGCGGCCTTGGGGACGACACCTCCAGGTGAGTGTCTTCCTGCTGGTGTCGGACCCAGAAGGAAAGTGCCCGGAGCTCCCCCTGCTGTGGGGCGCTGGGGCTCCCAGTGTCAGCACACTTCCCCCTTCCCCCAATACCCCCCAACATCCCCAGCCAGGAGACAAAGCTCACCTAGGCCAGCCAGTCACACCCTAGTCACCCCCTCTCAGTGTACCCCTCTGCCTTCTCCCCACCCACCCTCTCCCATCAGGCAGAGACCTCCTGCAGAGGCTGGCGGCTGTACTGGCCCGTCCTAGGAGCCTCCTGGTTTGCTCTGGGGCCTGGTTGCTAGTAGGCCCTGTTGCTAGGGCCATCCTGGAGGTCCTTTCCCCTCCCTGGATGTGATGGAGGCGGTTCCTGACTCTCCAAAGGCTGATGTTGGGGGTGAAACGGGGGTGTGGGAGCTGAATGACTCAGATCCGTGACTATGGCCAACTTGGAGTCCAGCTCACCTTTTCAGCTTGGGGGCCGGGTGGGCCAGGCGCTCCTGCTTTGCCTGGGAATCCAGGGGGACCCTAAATCAACAAAGGAGCGGATCGGAATGAAGCGGGCTGGAGGGGGAGCTCCCTCCTTTTTCCTGCTGCATGCGCCCCACTGTGGGGGATGCTTTCTAGAAACGCCACCCGGGAGAGCTTTGGGTCCGGCCGGCCTGCTGGGCCGGGGCCCACCCAGGAGGCCCTGACCTCCAGGTCCCAGCTCCTGGAACCGGGCCTGGCCACCCAGGCTGTCCCTCCCTCCCCTCCCCGCCCCCGGGCCTCCTCCCTCCCCCCTCCATGGGCCCTGGCCGGTCAGCCTGCCCTTCCAGATGGAATCACATCAGACAGAGCTGCTTCGTGCCTTCACTCACCGGCGGGCCGGGAAAGCCTGGCTGGCCTTGAAATCCCTGCGGGGAGAGGCAAGGGACAGTTTGCTGGGCTGCCCTTCTCCCCCACCTGGCCACGAGGTAGAGAGAGTGACGGGGTGATGCTATTGCCAGACATGGGCCTTGCCCTCCACTCTGCCCAGGCGAGGCTCTGGGTGCGAGGTGGGGAGGTTACAGCTCCAGATGGGTGGGGGCTGGGAAGGCGACCACCAAGGAGCGGACCCAGCCCTCCACTGTGGGCAGAACGGCTAGCCGGGTCCTCGTTGCCACTCACCTGGTCGCCCTTCTCCCCGGAGCTCCCCTGGGGTCCTCGCTCTCCTCGGGGACCCTGTCACCACAGAGAACAATGCAGATGGCACTCAATCTTCCTCGTCCGGGGGCAGGAAGGCCCAGGCCCAAGCCCAGGCATCCCCATGTCCACATCTCTCCACCCCTCCCTCACTCACCGCTGGGCCTGTGGGGCCGGGGAGGCCTTCAGATCCTGGTGGGCCCTGGGGACACAGAGAATCAGTCCCTCTGACGGAGGAGGTGGGCGGTCAGGGGATGGGCAGGGGAGGTGGTGGGAGGCCCCCTGAGCCAGCCGGACTCCTCCCCCTGGCCTGTTCAGGCTTCCCCTCTTGCCTGAGCTACTGGACTCGCTCTTAACCGGCCCTGCCCCCCACTTGGCTCACTCCAATCCAGCCAGCAACTGGCTGCCATTTCCTCTGGCCCGGCCCGGGTTATAACACTCTCTTGCTTCGAAACCTTGCCTGGCTCCCCTCTGGCACCTGGAGGAGGAGCACGCTTTCCACCAATGCCGGTTTGAGGCCGCCTGTGATCTGGTACCCACCACCCCGCAACTTCACAACCCCCCTCCCCCTTTCTCGTCTCCTGCCCTGCATGGTCAGCCCGCCGCTCCCCGAGCACACTGCCCATCTCTACACGCGGGGCCTTTGCACACTGTATCCACTACCCACAATGCTCTCTGTTCCCGGACCCCTTCCAGGTCTCTCAAATCATTAGGTCATTAAATGGCTCAAAGCTGTTCCTTCCGTGCTCCCAGCCCTGCTCTCCCCCTCTCTGGGATTCCCCAGTACAGACACCATGTGCCCCTTCCCCACTTCTTTCAGGGCTGAGCTCCAAGGCCACCTCCTCAGAGAGGCCTCCCTGACCATCCATGTTAATGGCGCTCTGCCCGCCGCTCCAGCCCTCACCCGTTTTCTCCATCAGATCGCTCATCATCCGCCTGTGTTTGTCTATTCCTCTGTTATCCGCCTCCCCCCAACCCCGGGAATGTGAGCCCTAGGAAGTCAGGGGACACGATTGCCTGTTTTATTCACCACGGCGTCTTCAGAGCCTGGTGCCCAGCAGGCACACGAGTGATTGAATAAATGTGAATAAATGCACAGTGCATCAGCCGCGCCCACGGGGGCCTCACCGACATGTGTGAGGGGGGGGCGGGGAGACTCAGGTGCCAATGCAGGTTGCACCCCAACTCACTAACTAGCTGCGGCCCCCGGGGAGCCACAGCACCTGGCAAGCCCGAGTCCTCCTCGGACAGCAGCCGGGCTCCTGCACCCCGCCAGGGCCTGGCTCTGCAAAGGGTGGCTCCAGGCTGGGGGGCCGAGGAGGACCGACCAGGTGGCGGGGCTGGATCAGGATCCCAGGCCCGGGCCTCTCGTGCCGGCCGGGTAAGCCTGCCTTTGCTGGATGAGGGTGGGAGGGGTCTGCGGTCAGCTGACTCCCGGTGCCCCGCCCCCTGGCAGGCGGCCACGGGCTCCATGAATCCTGCTGGCATTCTCCTCGCAGCTCTGGCCCCCGCCGCCACCAGCCTGTGCTGACTGCTTGAGATGCAGCTGGAGTGACTCAGGGGACAGGGAAGCAGGGGTCATCTCCCCCCTCACACACACACACACACAGGCTTCTGGGAAAATCTCTAGTGGCCGTGGTGAAGGCAGCGGGCGGGGCCTGGCTCTCTCTGAAGCCTCCTCCCCCCTCCCCACCCCGTGCTGAGCTGCAACTCAAACTCACCGATTCTCCCTTCTCTCCCGAGGGCCCAGCGTAGCCTCGCTCTCCCTTGATGCCCTGACAAGCGAGCAGAGAGAGAGAGGAATTAGCCCCGCGGCCTGCTGTCACGGCACTAATGCGAGGGGTGGAGACTGCAGCTGGCACTCGGGCGCGGGGAGGAGAGGCGGGCTGCGCCTCCTCTGCCGAGGCCGCCCTCAGTGGACAGGGGGGACCTGCCCACCCAGTGGGCTCCTGCGTGGGGTGGCGGCTCCCTGCTGACCCTCCCATGATCTGACAGCCCAGCCCAGAGCTGTGCTCAGTGCTGTGGGTCTCGCCCCTCAGGGGCCTCTGAGCGTCGGGGCCTGGATGCGCAGTGCCGGCGGTGGGTCCCCAAAGGGCAGAGAAGGGACCATGCCGAGTGACCTCAGGGCTCCCGGCGGCGGGGCTGTGCGTGGAAGGCCCGGCCAAGCACGGGCTGAAATGCTGGGGAAGGAGGGGGCCTGCTCTGCTGAGGGAGGTCCAAGCTGGTTCTGTCCTGACCACCCGCCCTCCCAAGGCTCCAGGACCCCCAGAGCCGGGGCCCCCTTACTCACAGGCAGTCCCGGTGGGCCCATGGCGCCTGGGTAGCCAGGTTGCCCTGGAGGACCCTGCAAAGCAAGGTAGACATGATCAGCCCCTGGCGTTTCTGCCCCCCCCTTCCTGGGCTGAGCCAGAACCCCCGGAGCTGGCACGCGGCAGTCACCCACCAGCACAGCAGCCACGGGGCTGTTTCCCCAGGCCAGGCTCGGTAGGTCTCAGCTTCCACTGAGACCCTGGGAGGGGCCCAGGGCCGGGGCTGAGGAAGACCAGGGAAGGGGGGCAGAGGGACCTGCTGTAAGGAGAGGTGGGGAGAAGAGCCCCCAGGGACGTTGGTGGAAGCCAGGGGACAGTGGTGTGTGCCCCTTACAGGGAGCTGGGCACCTCCTTTCATCCTGAGGTGGTGTGAAGATCCTCCCCCCACCAGGGAATCGGGACTGAGGGGCAGAGAGCTTCAAAAGTAGGAGTCCCCCTCCCATCCCCCTCGCAGCAGCTACCCTGGGGCCGGGCTGTCTCCCCAGGGCTCCTCATCCACCTCCGGCCCCTCTTACCAGTTCCCCCTTCTCCCCCGCCGGGCCCCTGAGGCCTCGCTCTCCTTGGAGACCCTTGGAGAGAAAAGTCATGAGAAACTGCAGGGGAGGGCCTTCCCGCCCAGCCCCTGACTCCTGCCCTCATCCCACACCCTCTGTCTCTGCTCCAGGCAAAGGGGTGGGGGGCTGCTGGTGGCCCCCTAGGGTCCCAGCAAGGAGTCCATAGGGTGCGTGCCCCAGAAGGCTGGCTGTCAGAGATACAGACTCCCAGGGATGGGTGCCTCTCAGAAGCATACTCCTCAAGGCAGGTAACTACAGTGATAGGTCCCCCAGGTTGGGTGATCCCAGAGGGGGCCTCCCGGGCAGGCGACTGTCACTGGTGTGCCCTATTGTAGTAACTGCCTGGGCTGTACCTTTAAGAGGGTGACGTGTGTGTGCCCTTTCCCTGTGGTGGCAACTGTCTGAAGAGGTGTCCCTAGCATGATGCTCCCACTAAAATGTCCCACCAGGTGCCCAACACTTACCTGTCCAAGCCCCCACCCCCGCCCCTGTCAAAATCACCTTCCTTTTTAGGGACCGGGGAGAGACCGGGGAAGGCTCCCGTCACAACATTCCCTGTCACTTTCCAGGGTGGAAAGGGGTCTCAATGCCGATCCAGGCCAGAGCGCCCCTCCCCCTCCTCGCTCTGCCCTTCATACATTCACCTCGCCGTGGAGGGGCCACGTCTGCCCCTTCTCCCTCACGCCCGCAAGAGACGGCGCCCAAACCTTTCCACAACACAAGACAGATGGCTAGACGGACAGATGGCCCCTTCACCCAAGCAAGCAGAAACAGACAAGGCCCGGCCAGGATGAGGGCGTGGGGACAGATGGAACTGCGGCAAGGGGGGGCCCCGCTCCCCGGGCCCTCGTCACCAGGCCCGGAGGAGAGGAGCCAGGCCCCGGGAACACGCAATCTGACAAACAAAAGGTTAGTGTCCATGACCCAGGAGGCAGCAACAGGGAGGATGGGGATGACTTGAATACACCGTGATGATGATGATGATGAAGGCAGAGCAATTAACGACACCTGGCAGAAGGAGCCGGCCAAGGGGCCAGGAACAGAGAGGGGCAGGGCCCCCCGACACTCGGAAACCAAACCGGCTGGCAGCGCGTGTCCAGCCTCGGAGCAGACTGGCACCAGAGCTGGAGCCGAGAAAGCAGAAAGGAAGAGAAGGAAGCTGCGAGTTTCCTCCAGGACAATGGATGGGAGAGATGCAGGCATCTCGCCTCTCGGTTCCCGGGGGCCTCTGGACAGCCTGGCCCAGCAGCAGGGCAGCAAACCTATGCCAGCCTGCAATGTGAAGCCCTCAAGCTTTGGCATCTCTGCCAGGCACGGTGCCAGGTGCCTGGCAGGGCCCCAAGAACGACTTTCAGCAAATCTTTAGTCAACACCAAAGGTGGGAGAAGCAGGAGGCAGAAGTGAGGAGGGAGGAATAGAGAGGCCCTCGGAGGCACCAGCTTAAGCTGAGAAGACGGTAAAATAGCTCCAGAGGGTTTAGGGGAGAGGACTCCCGGGGAGGGATGTGTGTCTGTGCGAGAGAACAGGGAGCTGGAGGGAGGGGGGGGAGAGCAGTGAGAGAAAGGAAGCAGGGGAGGTGGGAGAAGGGAGAATGGAAAGAAGGCAGAGGCCGGGAGGACGTCCAAGCTGCCGGGACCTCAGGAACCTGTGTCGTTAGCTACGATGCCTGCAGGCGGACAACGCAAACACGGAGGATGGAGGGGAGGGCGTGATGGCGAAGGAGACAGCAAAAGCCACAGAGACCTGGTTGGCGGGGGGAAGGGAGGTCGAGCAGCGCTAGGTTCTTACAGGCAATCCGGGGGAGCCAACGGCACCAGGAAAACCTGGGGGGCCCTGGTGGGAGAAACAGGCAGGTCACATCTCACAAGCACAGCCTCCCCTGGGCGGTCTGGGCTGAAGGTCGTGGGAGAGGTCACGGGAATATTGCAAGGCAGCTGGAAAAGGGGGCTCACTGGAAGGCTGCGCCCAGACACAGTGCTCCTCCCCTGGGCTCCAGGAGGACTGGCTCTGCCATCAGCAAAGACACGAAACAGGTCCCCGAGTTGAAGCCCTCACTGAGCCTCCCTGAGTCTAACTGAACCCCCTCGCTGGAGAGGAGCCCCTCACGCCTGCCACCTGACCTCCACAGGCTCCCAGCCTCTTTTTTTTTTTCTTTTTTTTCTTTTTTTCTCCCTCCAAAGAAAGCATTTTCAGTTCCTCCGGTCTTTCCTAGTCACTTCTATGTCCCTGCCGTATCAACACCACAGAGGACTCCGAGGTGGAGGCCCCTGGCCTGGCCTTTCCTTGTGGACCTGTCCTTGCGATGGCCCCACAGAGCAGTGGAAGGCAGCCTCGTCGCCGCAGCCCCTGGCCCCTGGAGGGGCTGGTGTCACAAGGGCACAGAGATCCGGGCTGGCCACCATGCTTTCCTGGCTGCTGAGACCCCGAGCCAGAAGCCTAGGCCCCTGCCCCCTGCAGCCTGGGTCCCTCGTGCAAGACACAGCGGGTCAAGGATGGGGAAGGCCAGATGTTCCCCAAGGGTCTCCTCTAAGCAGGACCACAGGCACAGCAGGCTCCTTCCCAGGGGTTCGGTGGTGGGAGTCCTCAGCTCCCACAGACGCTCTGACGAGAGAAAGGGGCAGGCAGCGGAGGTCCCCTCAGTCTGCCCTGCCCCGCTTCCTGGAGACAAGGCAGCGAATGGTGGCTGAGCACTAGGACCCCTCTGAGAAAGCCAGGAAACCACGACACTCACCACAGGGCCTGGAGGACCGGGGGAGCCCCTCATGCCGGGCGGACCCTGCAAAGGAAGCCGAGAGAAGTGGGCAAGGAGGCCCAGGCCCCACAGGGCCCCAGCCAGAGTCTCCAGGCAGCTGGTGTCCAAGCTGGTGTTACACTGTTCATTCGGTTCATTCAGTCGTCCCACGAGCACTTATTGAGCAGCTACTGTGCACCAGGCATCAGCCCAGGTGCCGGGGGCACGGGAATAAACAGCACACAAACATCTGAGCCTCGTGCTCGTGGCGCTTACACCCTAGGGGAGAGGTGGACGGACGGTAATAAATACGGTAGAACAGGGCCTCTCTCGTGGTTGGTGCTCGGTGGATACCTGTGGGATGTTCTTAAATGAAGAAACACACAGTATGTCCCACAGGAGCGAGTGTGGTGAGACAGCAGCAGCCAGGGCCCTGGCCACCGTGGCTAAGGGCTGAGAGCGTCGGCCAGAGCACTGCAGGGTCGCAGGTTTGATTCCTCGTCAAGGGCATGGAGCCGGGTGACAGGTCTGATTCCCGGCCCTGGGCGGGGCATGTGCGGAAGCAACCAATCAATGCGTCTCTCACATGGTGTTTCTCTAACTCCCGCTCTCCCTCCCGCTCTCTCTCTAAAAAAAAAACAAAGAAAAATATATCCTCAGGGGAGGATTAGCAGCAACAACACAGCAGCAGCCAGGCCGGGGAGGATCAGGAGCAGAGAGGAGGAGGCCAGTGGGCGAGGAGAGCAGATGAGAGGGGGCGATAGAGGTGCCCGAGCCCTGGAAGGACTCCCAGGAGACAGGGAGCCGAGGGAGGGCCCACGAAGACACCTGGCCGGAGTGGGACTGCCCCAGGGAACGAAGGGCCACAGCGCAGATGAGGGTCCCGGCCTGGCCTTACCTCCTCTCCTCTCTGGCCCGGCAGCCCCGGAGGACCGGGCAGGCCAGGGCTCCCGGGACAGCCGGGATCTCCCTCGCTGTTGTCTCCCTGCAGGGGGTGGAGAGGGTGGGAGTGAGCAGGCGGCTGCTTCGCTCCCGCTCCCCCGGTGGGGCTCGGGGCAGGGGGTGAGGGGAAGACGAGGGCCACTCACCCGGGCCTCTTCCGCTCTGGGGCGCTCCCGCTCTGCGAAGCACTGTGGGGGGCGGAGGGGCTCTGTCAGGGGAGGCCACTGGGAGCCCTCCCCGCACCAAGGCCGGCCCGGGCCCAGCCTCCTACCCGGGCGCAGTTGTCAAAGCCCGGCACGCCGGGGATGCCCTGGTCTCCCTTCTCGCCTTTCTGCAGGAGGGCGGCGGGGCGGGCCTTCTGCCCCTGGGCGCAGTCCCCACAGATGCTCTAGGAGAGGAGAGGAGAGGGCGGGGCGGGGTCTGAGCCAGCCAGGAAGGGCCAGATGGAGAACCCCCGTCACCTGGCTGGCAGGCGGCCTTCCACCCACACTTCGCAGCCACATCCCTGCGGCAGCTCTGCTCCAGCCTCGGGGGACCCCATGCCGACGCTGGCTTCGCGTTTCCTGCAGGAAGCAGCTCTGGCGGGGCCCCGCCGAAGCCACTTTCCAGACAGGCGCGTGGGGGGAGGCAGAGGGGCCCACAGAGGCACCATCTGTCCCGGCTGTTCCTGCAACCTGCGCCCGCTGTGAGGACAGGCCACGGGGACTTGGGCTGCAGAGGCCGCTCCCAAACAGCTTCTCCGGGAGCAAGGGAAGCAGCTGCAGGGGCAGCCGCGCCTTTGCGGACTCCTGGGATGGAGCCCGCCCTCTGTCCCCGGCAGATCCCCGCTGTCAGACTCCCAGTTCCCTGGGCCCTGCCAGTCTTCCCGAGGAGAAGGGGCTCCTCTCACCTGGCCTGGAACCTCTTGGGGTCACAGAGCCCTCTGGGAGTTTGATGCAAGCTAAGAGTCCTCGTCTCAGAAAAATAAAGCCCACTCGTGAAAAGTGGACTACAATCTCAGAGGACTGGGGGCCTGGAGCCCACCCACGGCCTGGCGGGGTGTCCGGGGACCCCCAGGCAGGGCCCCTGCTCCACCTTCACTGCACTGCAAAGCCCCGTGAGGACGGTTGTCATTTACTCAGCACCCAGTCACCGCCACGGGCCTGCACGTTATCTCACTCCGTCCTGGCAGCGCCAGGAGGCAGGTCATCTTATTCGAGTGCGGAGATAAGGACGCCGACACCGGAGAGACAGCCTGACGTGTCCACGGCGGGGGCAGCCTGGATGAAGCCCTGGTCTGGGGAGGCCAGAGCTGGTGCTCGGGCCACAGGCCCAGGCTTCCTCCGAGCTGTGCATGCGTGCGTGCGTGCGGTGGGGGCTCCTGGTCAGCAGCACCCTGGGTGCCATCCGACTCCTCGCCAGCCAGCTACTTAGCGCCCCCTGCAGAGCACTTGGCTGAGAAGCCACCGGATGAAATGTCACACAGAGAAATGGTAAATCCTGCATGAGCTGCACAGTCACGTGCCCAGGGGCAGGATTCGGGGGGACTCAGCTGCCGGAAGCCCGGGGAAGAAGCTGCAGTTTCACCACTACCCCGCCCCCGCCCCCACTCTAATCCACGGCATAGCTGTGCCGGGAGGTCAGCCTGGCCTCAGGCTGCTTCTGGAGACATCTCTGCTAGCGTCCGGTGGGGCAGTCTCTCCCAGGCCACAGTATCCCCGTGGGGTCCTGGGGTGTCCAGTGCTGGAAGGGGGTGGCCAGGACAGCGCACCCTGCTGGCCAGAGCTGGGGAGGGGCCCCCTAGGATGCCAAGCTGGAGGAGAGCAGAGCTCAGCTCTCCTCTCCAGAGGTGACTGAGCAAGGAAGGGCTGTGCCACCCTTGGTTCCCAAGGGAATCGCTGCCCAGCTTGGGAGGCCAGACCAAGCCACGGCCCTCGGGGGTGATCGTGACCATGACTGCAGGCCCTGACACCGGCCGACTCTCCTCCCTCCCAGGCCCACATCCCCTTGCGCCACTAGATTTGCTTCTCATCCCTGGATGAATCCCATCTCCTCCCTGGATTCTTTCTGGGTTGACCAGAGAGAGGATGCCGAAGCCTTCTTCCAGGCCCCACCCCGTCAAACCACAGAACGTGACCTTGGCGGGCAGGCCTGCGTGTCTCACCGGTGCCCTGTCACCCTCCCCACTCTGCTCTGCATGCTGTGGGCCCTGCCCTGGCGTAACCAGGGGATTACAGGGCCTCATTGGCAGCAGCCCTGTGGTTGGAACTGCAACAGCATCGCAAGATGGGTACCTTCTCAGGGTTCCTTCAAACAGTCATTCGGCAGGTACTGACTTAGGGGTTGTTAGGAGCCATGCACCACGCTGAGCCCTTTCAGACATGCTGGGAGTGTACACACACACACACACCCCACACACAGCCCCCTCTGCCCCCTGTCCCCTCCAGTCCCTACTCCCTCCCGCTTATCCTCTTACCTGCAGGAGGTGCTGTTCAATGGGTAAGGATCCCTGCAGGAGACAGACAGGGGCTCAGGCGGGGAAGGACACTTGTGGCATCAGGTGGAGCCTCGGGAAGCCCCGCCCCAACCAGCCTTCTCCCAGAGGAAGAGAAGACCTGACCCTCCCCCACCCCCCGGCAAGCTCAGCCCTGGCAAGGGCAGGGAGGCGGCTGGACAGTGAGTCCCGCCGGTACCTACCAGCTCCGCAGTAAGCCCGGGCTGTCCCGGCAAACCGTTGTTTCCAGGTATTCCCTGCGGCCAAGGAGAGACCCGAATGAGTGGACTCCTCTCTGCGTCACTCCCACTGACCCCACTGCCTCCGCCCCTCACCCTGCAGAGCTGAGCCCACATTCTTAGCTAAAAAACCCCAGACCAGTGTGTAAGGAAAGCTGAGGAGGCCCAGCGGGGTGACCCCCCAAATCAGTCCGATGGTCTGCTTTTCCGCCCATGGTACAGGAAGTCAGAAATTAGGCAGAGGGTTGTCTCTATAGCAAGCAACTGTAGGTTCTTTCTGTGCTAAGTCCTTTCCTATATCTTTCTCATTGAGTCATCACAATCCTATTGAACTAGGTGTTATCACCAGCTTAAAGCCAGAAAAAGGGATTCTGAGGGAGTGAGGAGCTGCCGAGGCACAGGGCAAGCGAGGCATGGGGGCGAGACTCCGAGGGGGACCGCTGGCTTAGCTCCTCTCTCCACCACTATTGGGGCACATTCCTCCCCAGAACATCCACCACCAGGGGAGGCTGGGAACAGACCTAGCCGGGCACCAGTTCCCACCCCCTGGGGAACTTTGGCAGGTTACTTGGAGATGGGGAGTGGAGATTGTGCCTCAGTTTCCTAATCTGTACATCCGGGTTCATTTACGGTGAGGCTTAAAGGAGACCATAGCTGTAAGGAGTTTAGTACAGAGCCTGGCACACAGGATGCTCACGTGGAATGTTTGCCAAGCAAACTCTGTCCCCTCAAAGACTCACAAGGAGCATCTGCATATTAAACACTCATTGGAGGCAGGGAATATGTCCCCCTTTAAGTCCCTGGAGGCGTGCATTAAATGCGCATCGCATGAACGCACTGCTGCGCTCCCTGCTCTCCCCAAACAGGCTTTCCTTGGCCGCCCTGAGAGTCAGCCTCCCACAAGTCCCAGCTCCCCGCGACAGACATGCCACCTTCTCCCAGCAGCCACCAACCTCCAGGCCAGGCTCCCCCCTCTTGCACTGTCATAGCCCTGCCATTCTCCTGCTGTCTCCTTAATGAATGAATTAGGGTAAAGCGCTCAGAACAGCACTCTGGGAGAGGAAAAACATCTTGCACGTGTGCATTGTAATTATGCCCTAAATTGTGACTCACCCCCTGCTCCTCTCTCCATTGCCCAGGTCTTAGCTCGCGCCTGATTTTTTTGTGTGTGTGGTTTTCTTTCCCGGCCCTCCCAGAACTAAAAGCCCACCTGCTCTCTATAGATGTGAGCAGCTATCTCCTCGCTGTCTAGCCGTGGGCACATCTCCCCACCCCGGTGCCTCAGCTTCCGCATCCGTGAGGAGCTGTAGGAGACTACCTGGCGAGGAGGACCTGCGCCCTACCTGCCCCAGGGCAGGTGCCCGTAGTGGCCTCAGCACTGGCGATGGAGGAAGACCCGGTACCTAGAACCAGGCGCGGCAGTCCCTCTTTCCTGCCTCATTCCCTGGCCCGTCCTGGCAGGTTCACACTGCAACAGCGTGAAATGACAGAGGCGCTGCTTCCCAAGCAGACTGCAAGCCCCCTGCAGGCAGATTCCCGCTCCCTGGCGGGAGGGAAGCCGGAAGCGGGCAATCGGTAAATGTGTGACTGCCGCCAGGGACCAGAGTTGGCTCTGCTTCTGCCTCTGGGAGAGAGAGTGTGTGTGTGTGTGTGTGTGTGTGTGTGTGTGTGTGAGAGAGAGAGAGAGAAAGAGAGAGAGAGAGAGAGAGAGAGAGAGAGAGAGAGAGAGAGAGAGAGAGAGGAATCTCAAAATCACCAGGGTGTGGAAAGTACAGAGTTTATAAAAAGTTCCGTGTGATTCTGCTCTGCTTCAGATGAGAATCACTTTTTTGGGGGGCAGGCAAGAGAGCCAGGCATGCAGCAGCTACTGTGCATGCCTCCTAAGAGCTCCCCGAAAATGCGGCCTGGTGTGCAAACCACAGGGGAACTGTCCTGGAAGGCAGCACAGGGGAGAGGAAAGTGCTGGGCACCGGGAAGCGCAGGCCAGGCCACCGACGCCTACCCGTGACCTCAGCCAAGATGGCTCCCTGCTCCGGGTCTCGGAGCGGCCAGCCGTGACATAGGAATAACACGGCCTTCCCGCTGGGGTGGATGTAAGGCTCCAGTGAATGAGAGGATGGATGTACAATAACTAGTTGTTGTGGTGATGGTGAATGCCTTCTAAGCACCTGCTATGTGCCAGGCATGGTTCTACACATTTTGCGTGCATTACCTTGTCTAACATCCACAAGAGCCCATGGGGTACAAGCTGTAATTATCTCCACTTAACAGGTGAAGGACTGGAAACACAGAGGGGGTGAGTAACTTGACCGGCATCACACAGCTAGCACGTGGCCAAGCTGGGATTCAAAGTCAGCTGCCAGGCTCTGGAATGAACACTCTCATCTCAGCTGGGCCAGGATCTCAACTCCAACTATCTCCCCTCGTACCCCTGGCCTCCTCGCCAGAGGGGGGGCGCAGTCCCACCGGGGGCCTCTGCACCTGCTGCTTTCTCTGTCAGGAATGCTCTCCCTTCACGGGCTCATTCCTCCTGTCCTTTACGTCTTTATTCAGATGTGACCTTCTTTTCCACTTTCCCTGAAATCTCTTCCCGGCCCGCCTCCTGTTTCCTCTCCCCGCGCCCTGCTTGGTTTTTCTCCTAGCACGGGTCCCCTGCGCACACACTGTGTTTTACCTATTCATCTTGCTCATCGGCTGTGCCCCCTACTAGAATGCAGGCTCCCAGAGGACAGGGCTTTTCAGGTCTGTCTGCTGTTCTATCACCAGCCCAACAGCAACAACCCGGAGAACAGCGGGTGTGCCAAAGACGGGTGCAGCCGTGCGCCTGGGTGAAAATCGCTATCTGACCCAGATCCTGGGTTCCTGGCAGCTGGCCAAGGCCCGAGCCTGGCATGGGTGTCAGGAGGGTGCCTGGGCTAGCTCACAGCAGGACATGCCCTCCCCGCCACTCTGGGAGCAGAAGCACGGAGGAGGGAGAAATGGCAGGCGTACGTGCACCCGTGGGGTCCGGCACACAGAGCATGCGCCTCGCCTGCCAAGATCAGTCTCTTCCCCCCTCCTGTTTACCTGCAGCCCAGGCATTCCAGGGGGGCCTGGTGGTCCGGGGACACCTGGGGGACCCTGAGGGAGAGAAGACGTAATCAGAGCCAGAAGAGAGCGTTGCCCCATTGCCGGGGAGCAGTGAGGTGAGGAGGGGGGCAAGCCGAGGGGCGCTGGCGGACAAGAGGAGACACAGAGGAGACAAGCGACACACACCTGCGGGCCCGGCTGCCAGGAGCTGCCCATCCAAAGTCCCGGAGCACCCTGGGTGGTGGTGGGGGTCGCAAAAGAAGGGGAGAGGTTACAGGCAACGTCCACACCAAGCGCAGGGCTGCGTGGGGCGGCAGCTGGGGGGGCACAGAGCCCCGTGGGGCCCTTGCGTGTTGGGCTGGGGGGAAGCGGAGCCTCTCCCCGGGCTGGAGGAGGCTCTCAGCGTCACTCACCGGCATGCCGGAGAACACGGGGTCTCCTCGCGAGGGACAGGAGCACTCCCCGGGCTCACCCTGGAAGACAGGAGCCTTTGTCAGCGGAGGGCGGGCCGGGATGGGGGGCCTCCTGGGAACCGGCCCCTGGGAGGCAGCACCGGCTCTCGGGATGCAGAGGCCAGCGCCTAAACCTAGAACCTGTCTCTTGCGCACTGGACCACTCTGAACCTCCTCAGCCTTCTCATCGGTAAGGGGGGTCATGATACCCAATGGACCGCCACAAGGACCTCCGCTCCCTGGGACCAGGGAGCTGGCGGCAGGCCAGGTTCCAGGGGGTTCCCCGTTCCCCAGTCCAGTGCCACTGGCACGCTGGCAGGTTCGCTTCAGTGGCTGGACGAGAGGGGCTGCTCATTTCCCCGGAGCGATGGGACGTACCTTCTCCCCCTGCGGCCCCTTTTCACCCTGCAGGGAAGAAGCACAGGGCGATGAGTATGTCAGGGTGCGGAGGCAGGGCTTCCTGCTGCCCCGAGACACTACTCACTGGCATCCCTCTGGCTCCTGGAAGTCCAGTCTGTCCTTGCTGCCCATCACGTCCCTACAGGGAGAGAGAGCGCAGGTTCAGTGGTTAGTGCGAGGCAGCAGCCAGCCATCGGCCTGCCTGCAGGGAGGGCGACAGGGCAAACAGAGGCAGCGCCAGGCTCCCCCGTGCCCAGGTCCCGGAGGACAAGACGGAGGCGCCGGAGACAAGGAGAGGAAGCAGGAGGGAGAGGCCGGGCATCTCCTCGTCGCCCGTGAGTGTCAAACGCCAGGCCAAGCGCCTACCTGAGAACCCTGAATGGACCCTCACCCTCAGCCCTCCCTGCGGGACGGTGCCACCTGCGGCACAACTAAAGAAACTGAGGCTGGAGGAGATGTTATAAAAGGCCCAACAGCCGGACTGCACCCACGTCCGTGTGGCCCGGAGTCCCTGCTCTCCCCTCCCTGCCGCTCAGTGCGGGGCACACATCCTCTCTATCACAAAGGTCATCTCGGTTGATTTACTGCAGCCCCTATTTTATCCACAAGGAGTTGGGAACCCCGAGAGGCTGTCACTGGCCTCTGGTCACAGCCAGTGAGTGGGGGGGCGGGGACTGAGGAGCCTCCTGGATGAGACTCCGCTTCAGGGGGGGGGGGGGGGCAGGCCTGGAGAGGTCAGCCTGGCACACGGGCCCTCCGACGGCTGCCTTCCTATGGGACATGCCACCTTCGCGCATGGACCGAAGGCTCCCCAGGGACCAGGACCACCTTCCCCTTTACCTCTGCTTTACACGAGGAGACCCTGGGACAGGCAGGGAGGGACCCTGACCGCCAGTCCTGCTGGGCAATACGGACTGGCTGCCCGGGCGTGGGCGAGGCCCTGGGCCCCATGGGGGGCGTCAGAGCACCCTGGAAGGAATCCATCAGTGACTCCCAAACTGGAAGTGGAATGTCCCTCGGGATCCATAAGTACAGAAAAGACTCTGTTCCCTGGGCCATTTCCAACATCACTAAAAACCCAAGACAAGTTCTACCATTTGCCCACAACCCGGCACGGCCCGGGCTGGCTGAAAGGTAGCATTTCTTTGATTTAGGCTGAAATTACATCCTCTCGCAGAATTCTAGTGGGTTCACGAGAAGCAGAGGCTGGCTGTTACACGGGACTTTAATGAATGGAAATGAGAAAACGCATTTACTGTAACGTAATCGATGCAATCTGTTCAACAGATACATCTTTTAGGGACAGTAATAAAGGGAGGCCTCTGAGGGTTGAAAGTGCTGCTGGTCCAGAGAGATCTCTGCTGTCCAGTATGGCAGCCAATAGGCACAGGTGGCGATTGCCATTTAAAGGAGTTAAAATGAGATGAGATTTAAAATTCAGTTCCCCGGGCACACTAGCTACCTTTCAAGTCCTCAACAGCCACGTGGCCACAGTCTCTGGCCCTGTGGAGCGAAATGTTGCCCTCCTCCTAGGTAGTTATGGGGAGCACTGGTTTGGAGGATCCCCAATGCCTCCCAGGCTCGAAGTGTGTGTGTGTGGGGGGGAGCTAACGTATGGGCTTTGAGTCAGACAGAATTGAGATTCAGTCCTGGCTCTGCCTCTCCACTCTCTGGCCTTGCGTTTCCTCATCTGTGAAATGGGGACAATAATAGCCTCTCCCTGGCAGAGCTGGGGGGAGGGCTGAGCGAATCACAGCCGGTCTAGAGCATAGCAGAGGGCCTCAGCACAGTCACTGCCCCCAAACTGCTGGTGATCAGTATCTTTGTTGTTCAGGTGCCGCCCCCAAACTGTGTGGTCCTCCCTCTCCGAAGCTGGGCTGAGCCGAACCTCTCTGCTCGCATGCTCCCTGCTGCTGGATGGGCCGGGTCAGCCCTGGGCCCTCTTCCCAGAAGCAACGCCCCTGGTCCCAGCAACACCCCCCGGCACGGAGCACAGAGAGGTCCCTTACCGGAGGCCCGGTGATACTGGCGCCAGGGAGTCCCATGGGTCCGATGGCTCCTTTTACCCCGGGAGATCCCTGCGGAAGAGAGGGTGCAAAGGCTGCAGTGCGATCCAGCAGGTGAGACACACCAGCCCCAGGTCTCGGGCTGCTCTCAAGGGCCTCACCCAGCTCTCGTCCCCTGTGCCCACTGCCAGGGCACCCGAAGCAGTGCAGGCCTTAGTGCCCAAGGTGGCAAACGCTCACCTTGGTACCCTTCTCTCCAGCAGGGCCAGGTGGTCCTCGAGGCCCCGGAAACCCCTGCAGGTGGAATCACAGCTAGTTATCCCTTATCCTCGAGCGGCCCCTTCCCCCGCCAGCCTCCTCCGCACGGACGTACCTGAACGCCAGGCAAACCCTGGGCTCCAGGCTCCCCCTGCAAGTCAGAAAAGGCAGACTGGGCCACACCTGCTCAAGCCAACCTGCCCCACTGGCAGGCCTGGTCTGGGGTGGGCTGTCTGCCAGCCCTCAGAAGAGCACCCTAAGGAGACCCTGAGGGCCAGAGAGGTGGGTGTCAAAACCAAGAAGCAAGGCTCAGGCTGTGGCACAACTGTACCCCAGAGCTGTGCCCTTGAGCGTTTAGGGGAGGGCAGAGCCCCATGGTCTTGCAGGGCAGATGGGAGTGGACAGCTGGCTGGTAGAAGTGCTGGGGCAGGGGTGGCAGGCAGGCAAAGGTGAGGCTGAAGACGTACCTCGGGGCCCTGGACTCCCATTCCTGGAGGCCCGGGCTCTCCCTGAAGAGGAAGGAGGAGGACATCCTTGGCTCGAGATTCCCACTGACCCTTGACCTCCTTAACCTCCTCCACCTTCTCCCCACTTCAAAGCTGATCTCCATTCCCCACTCCAGCCCCCATGCATCTCCCCACCCCCACTTTCACCCTCACATACCTGCAGCTCAGGCCCCCCACAGCCACACCTACCTGTAGGCCCTTCAGTCCTGGGGGCCCTTGAACTCCTGGTAAACCAGGCTGGCCCTAAAAGACACAGGTGGTCTATGGGTCCGGCGGGGGAAAGGGAAGCCCAGGTAAGAAAGGACCAGAGGGCAGGCTGCAGGAACTCACCGGTTTCCCGGGCCGGCCCACCCCTTCTGGGCCTGGCTCTCCTTTGGGGCCTGGCTTCCCAGGCAGTCCTGCCGTGTGGGCCACTGCCCCCTGCAGGCTGGGGCAGGCAGTGCAGCCATCGCCCTAGTCAGAGAGGGGGCATAGTCATGAGTGAGTCAGGGCTGGCAGCTGGGCCAGGAAGAGGCATGGGAAAGGGGGGTCCTGGTGTCCCTCTGAGCACTCTGTCCCTCCACTGCCCCCACCTCAGCCCGGAAATCACAACAGGCGCCTGACTCTCCTGCCTCGGAGAAGAGCTGAGGTGCTCCCACCCAGTGCTCTGGTACCGGAAGGCTCACAGCCCGACCCTTAGCCTCTTTTCTGTTCATGCAACAAACTGCCCCCCGCCAGTGGGGACAGTAATAGCTGCTCCCTGACCTTTTCTCCTTTTGGCCCCACGGGGCCCCGAACCCCTGGCTCTCCCGACAGTCCCGGCTGCCCCGAGGTGCCCGGCGTTCCAGGATCTCCAGGATTCCCTGCGTCACCCTGGAAAGAACGGGGATCAGGGAGGGCAGAGGTGACCCAGCGGGGGGGGTCTCTTGGGACCTGCAGGTACTCAGAGCCCTTCACTGGGTGTGGGTCTGAGCAGAGAGTAGAACGTGGGCACAGGGCAGTCAGGAAGGAGGAGGAGGAGAGGGCATTGAGAAGAAGTGGTGCCCACCCACGCCCGCCGAGGCTTTCTCACCTTCTGCCCCTTCAGTCCGCGCTCTCCAGCCTTGCCCTAAGGAAAAAGCATTTCCATTCGCTCACGCTGGACACCCCACCATGGCTGTCACTGCGTTAGACCCAGGAAATACAGCCCCAGTCTCTGCTCCCAGATACCGAATAGATTACGGGCAAAGACTTGAGCCTGACTCCTGCCTGGGTGACCCTGGGCAGGTTACTCAACCTCTCTGTGCCTCGGTTTCCTCATCTGTCAAACGGGGGTGATAAAATAGCATAGGCTTCTACCCTGTAGGGTCCTTGTGAGATTGGATGAGCTCACTGAAGCAGCGCATGGCTCATGGTGCATGCTGCCATTGTTTACTGTTACTGGCCAAGCAGCGACAATAATAGTCACCGTGGTGGTGACTGTCGTTTCCTGAACGCCTCGTGTGTGCTCAGTGCTTCACACGCATCCCAGGCTTTACACTGCCAGGCGCGGGAAACAAGCACAGAGCACAAGGGACTTGCTCCAGCCTAAAAGCTAGTCCAAGGCAGACCTGGACTTTGAACCCAGGTCTGTCTGGTCCCAGGCTGGTACTCTTTCTGCACCTCCTATCGTGCTAGGTCCTGGGACCCAAATCTCTGCTCTCGGATAAGGTATAGACCAGCGGTTCTCAACCTGTGGGTCGCAACCCTTTTGGGGGTCGAACGACCCTTTGACAGGGGTCGCCTAAGACCATTGGAAAATGCAGATATTTACATCACAATGCATAACAGCAGCAAAATTTCATGGTTGGGGGTCACCACCACATGAGGAACTGTATGCAAGGGTCGTGGCTTTAGGAAGGTTGAGAACCACTGGTATAGACTAAAAGAAAAGACCTGAACCAGACTCCTGCCTGGCTGACCCACCTATTCCCCGCTGCCCAGGGAGCCAAGAGACCCTGGGCGGGGGTGGGGGGTCCCCGCCTCTCTCCAGCCCTGTCTGCATCCCCCCTGCGAGGCCCTGGAGCTCACCTGTTTTCCTGGCAGGCCGAAGCCCGGAGGCCCAGGCTCCCCCTTTTCTCCAGGAGGGCCAGGCAGGGCCGCCACGCGGCCGTCCCCATTCCCAGGCTCGGACGGAGCTGAACATGGCTCGCAAGGCTCCCCCTGCCAAGCAAGGACACAGGGTTGGGGGCCCCGGGCCAGGTTGGAATCTGGGGGATATAGCCAGGCCTGACATGGCACCTCTAATGGGCAAGAGCTATCTCAGGAGAGGTTGTGAAGGAACAGGTAGGGAAGGAAGGGAGGGACCAAGTCATCAGGGGTCATGCTAAGGGGTCAGCTGGGACCCTCAGGCATTAGGAGCCTCAGAGAGCTGGAAGGAGAGGACAGGAGATGTGTTTGGGAAATGTACCCAAACGTTAGCCCAGGCACTGAGATCGGGGACCCAGCCGAGAGGTGAGGATTACAGACTTCCTGAGCTCCATCCCACTTCTGCACACACACACACCCTCCCCTGTGACTCTGGGCAATTTACTTGGCCTTTCTGTGCCTCTATTTTCTCCTCTGTAAAATGGGAATCATGGGGTCCCTGCCCTCTAAGGTGTTGGGAAGAGGAAACAATATATGTACAAGCACTTAGCATGGCGCCCTGCACTATTAAGTAGTAAAGAAGTGTTTATATTATTATATCATCAGAAGGGAATATGTTGGGTGGGGAATGTGCCCATACTCACTTTTTCCCCTTTGATTCCTGTGGGTCCCACTGGCCCTGGTGGCCCCTAAGTGAGAAAAACAACCATAAGACGGCACGTGTGATCCAGCCCGGCCTGAGCCAAGAGGAGGTGCCATCCAGGCCTCTCCTCTCCCCCAAGGTGGGCAGCACCTCCCACCCTGTCCTTTCCCAGAGCTGCTGCCGCCCGCCCGCCTGCCCGCCCGCCTGGAGTACACGTACCGAACTGCCAGCAGGCCCTGCCTCCCCGAAATCACCCTGCAATCAAAGGAGAGAACATCAGGCCACACGGGAGCGCAAAGCTCCATTTGAGGAACGACAGGTTTGCTTGGGAGAGCCAAGCGTGAACATATACTTCAGTGCTTCTCATACACCCACAGAGCCCCTCACTGGAGTCACACTGCACTGTCAGTTCAATGCTGTGATTTGTTTCCAATTCAACCACAAACACAAACGTTAGCATAGGCTCGGAAATCGAGGACCCAGCCGAGGGGTGAAGACTACAGACTTCCTGAGCTCCATCCCACTTCTGCACACACACACCCCTGTGTCTTTGGGCAATCTGCTTGGCCTTTCTGTGCCTCTATTTTCTCCTCTGTAAAATGGGAATAATGGGGTCCCTACCCTCTAAGGTGTTGGGAAGAGGAAACGATATATGTGCAAGCACTTAGCCCAGTGCCCTACACTAATAAGTAGAAAAGAAGTGCTTATATTATTATATTATTATAAGGCCATCGTGAATGTATTTTATTATTTTATATTACCACTAAATTAAAAACACAACACTAAGGAATTCTCTTGGAGAACCTGAGGGCTTTCAGCAATAAGCTCATCAACTCCAGTTTGCAGCACACTGATGAATTTATTTCACCGCACCATGTACAGTGTGCTGTCCTGTCTAAATTGTCTCTGCTCCCCACCCAGGGCTCCCGTCTCCCTGCTAAGAAGCCCGGACGTCCCTAAGATCTAATCCAGGCCTCACCTTTTCTCCTTTCAGTCCTGTTGGCCCGGGAGCCCCCACTTTTCCCTGAAAGACAATCAAGTTATAGTCACAGCATCTCCCTACTCCCACCCCTCTGAGACTGCATGGGCCCCAGGGTTCACAGAGAAAAAGAAGCCGGCTCCCAGTTACATGTCCCACAGCCCTGCAGGCCGCTGGGCAGTTATTTCAGTTACACAGCTGGGGGCTCAGAGGTTCCAGGAGGGAGTTCCGGGGGCGAGTAGCCGGGCCAGTGCAGGGAGAAGGGAGGGGCCAGCATGCAGGCTGGGGACACCGGCCGCAGGGCCTCCCCCTGTCCTCTGCCTGGAGATGTGGGGGCCTAAGGAACCAGGGAGGACAGTGTATAGCAAGGAGGGCTGGACAGGGCTGGCTGGCAGGCAGCAGCCACTCACCGGAAGGCCCGGAAACCCGAAGCCAGGGGGCCCCACGTCTCCCTTGGTCCCTGCAGGAGGCCTAAGCTGCTGGGCCCCCACAGCGGGGCTGCAGGACAAGCAGGAATCCCCCTGGAGAAGAAAGAGGAGGGATCAAAAAGGCTCCCAATAGTCCGAGGGGGGCAGCCAGGTGACTGGGCTTCCCTCACCTTCTCTCCTTTAAGGCCTTGGATGCCAGGGTCTCCCTGTGGGGAGAAAAGGTTTATGGGCTGAGACTGGGCATGCTGGGATATGGCCCAACTTCCTAGCCACGTATGACAGCCACGTCACACACCACAAGCACTTCAAACACGCAAGTGTCCTCGGGGCTCCAAGGCCAGCAGCACCCCAGAGCCAGTGCTCATCAACCCACGAAGCCAGGCAAGCTCTCCCACCAGAGAGTCCCCATACATACCCGATCGCCTTTCTGTCCCACAACTCCCAGGTCCTCCTGAAAAAAAAGAGTCTGTGAGAGAATGGGTAGAGAGGCCAGGCCCAAACCCTAACCCAGCCCTGCCCACTCCTTCCCACCATCCCCTTCAACACCCAGCCCCCGGAGGAGAGCACAGCCTCCCTCACTATCAGGGCTGGCTCCACACCAGCTTGCCCAAAAGGCATTTTAGCAGTTCCTTAGGAACGCTGCAGGGTTGTCATGGAGATCTGGTTTGGCCTTCTAGCCCAGCACTAAACTCTATGGTTCAGCCGCTAGCTGTGGAGCTAAGCACCTGGACCCTCTGCCCACAATCTCTCTATGGCCGTGAGAAGCACCCAGTCTCTCTGCCCGACTCTATTCGTGGTGATACCCACAAGTTCTTCGTGGGGTCCCTCCATGGCCACCCTAGGTACTCACCCTGGCTGGTGCAGGATCACCCGGCTCCCCCTTAGGCCCTGGCTTTCCAGGGAGCCCCACCAAGTTCTGGAGCCCTTCAGGCAGCGTTGGGCACACTTCACAGGGGTCACCCTAGAAGAACAGAGAGACTATCAGTGGACAAGGTGGGGCTGAGACCTAGGGGAAGACAAGGACCTCTAGACATTGGGGGGCTAAGCCCTAAGCCCCAATATCAGCAGGAACCCTGCAGGGGCTTTCTGTTCGGCTGACTCATTCATTCAACTGCTTCCTGGACATGGCAAAACTGCATCCTCACAGCCGGCCATCAGAAAGCATCATGCCCTGTCTAAAAAGGTGGACACTCGCCACGGTCATAAATCCCGTGTGGCTGAGGCGGGCCTGGAACTCCGCGCTGTAACTCCCAGCCCTGCTCTGTATGTGGTAGTCACATATACACACACTGTGGTTACAAAGAAGGGGTGGGGGTCCACTGAGGATGGTCAGCACCCCTGGTCACAGGGCCCCTGATGCTTAGTGTCACCTCCAGAGATGGGCTGCCACTCCCCACCCTCCACTCTGGGGCAACGCGGCTGAGAACTCACCTTCTCTCCCTTCAGCCCCGGCACCCCTGGCTTCCCCTGTGGGAGAAGCAGTGGGCATTAGGACTAGTGCATCAAGACAGGGCCCGAGGACCTAGCCCCCCACCTCTGGTAGAGCAGATGTGGACATGGTGGGCAGCGGGCCCCCATTCCCACCAAATTGGGGTCACTCACAGGTTTCCCGCCAGGACCTTCCTTTCCCGGCACCCCGGAGCTGCCCTGTGGTCAGAAGAAGGGTGAAGGGGGAGGCTCCTGGCTGTAACCTCAGCCCATTCACCCCTGCCCCCTCCATGCAGTCCCCTCTCCGATGGCCGGATAATCTCTGCCAAGTCTCCCATCGTCTCCTAGTCTGTTTGGCCAGCAGAGACACCACCTCTGCTGTCTGTCCCCCTTGTCTGTCTAATGCAGGTCCTCTGGTTGCAAAGGAAGGGTGTCCTGAGGCCTCTCTGTGCCCCATCCCCAGTGTGGCAGGTTGGAACATTATCTGGGTGACCCCAGAGGAACCGCAGCAGACAGACGGACCAACATTTCCAGGGCGTTTTGCTCACTAAGGCACAAGGCCCTGAAATGAGCTTGGGCCCTCCAGGCAAGGCCACTCTGGTCATCACTAGACTTCGGACTGCCTTTCCTGGTGTCTGGAACCCAGGCCAAGGCTCCTTCGTCAGCGAGCACTGGGAGTGAACACTCCCCACCAAGGGGCCTGGCGGAGCAGAGAGCCCCACCTCCTCAGATGGATGCCTGGCCCCTCTCCCCAACATGTCCATCACCCCAGCTGCCCTCAGCCCCCTTCTCTCTCCTCCGCCAAGCAAGGGGCTCCCCCATGCGCCCATGCTCTAGCCTGTGCTTACCTTGTCTCCTTTAGGACCTGCGGGGCCTCCTGGGTCCCCCTGAGGGCAGAAACAGTGCCAGAGGCCTCACATTACAGCCCCTCCCCCAGCAGGACCCTGGGTCTTACCTCCCACCACTGGCCAGGCAGGAGAGGGCCTCTGAAGAAAGGAGGGGCAAGTAGTACTCACCGGGATCCCGGGAAGTCCTATACCAGGGGGACCAGGTCGACCAGGTGGCCCGGGCTCTCCTGCCAGCCCCTCAGGCCCAACAAAGCCGGGGTCTCCCTGGTCAGAGGTTATGTGGGTGTGAGAAAGAGCGGCTGCCTCGGCTCAGCACCCACTCTTCACCCCACAGACACCCACAGCTCACCTTCTGTCCTTTGGGCCCCATGACACAGATCTCTCCTGGTCGGCCCTGTGGGTGGGTGTAAGAACAGCCACGGCTTGGCACAGACCCCCTGCCCATGCCACTGTCCCTCACAAAGCCACACTCCGCCCAGTGCCCCAAGGCCATCAGATGTCAGCCTCAGGATAACAGAAACCAGGGGATCTTAGGCCGGGAGTCAGGAGGCCCCCTCCTGGCTGTGACTCCTCCAGCCCAGTCTGCCCCTCCCAGGTCGGGGCGAGGGTATCAGAGTGGATTCTGGTGGTTAAACCCCAGCCTTCCAGACCCCCAGGCTGGGGGACGTGGGGCTGTGGTGGGAGGGGCTGGGAGCCATACATACGTCTCGGCCTGGCTTTCCCATCGAGCCCTTGATGCCTCCGTCTCCCTTCTCTCCTTTCTGGCCCTGGAAGAGGTAGAGACAACATGACTGGGGTTGAGGGCAGGGTCTGGAAGAACCAGGCAGCTCCATCCAGGGGAGCGGCAATTCCCTCGAGACCCAGGTCTCTCTTGCCCCTGAGATTAAATGGCCTCGTCCCCACAGGAGGGTAGACAACAGGAAGAACTCCCAGTCCAGCCAGACCGCTCCCTCTGGGACCGGTGGCACTTCCCTCTGGGTCTCGGTGGGAATTTGGGTGGAATGGCTGGGCGTGTTGGCAGGTACTGCCAACCCTGTGCCTGATGTCACTTCCTTCCTCGTGTCTGCAGAGCCCACAGATCTCTCTGCCACCCATCCCTTCAAATCCAGACCCGTTACCTTCTGGCCTGTGGAGCCTGGGAGTCCTGAGGGTCCCTGGGATGCATTGGGGACACAAAAGAAGGCGTGAGAAAGGAGGGGAAGGCTAAGGCCCCACTGCCCCTGCCCCAGCCCTGGTCCCACACTCACCAAGGCGCCTGACTCCCCTTTTTCTCCCTTCGGGCCTTCTGAACACTGAGCAGGGAGATAAGGTATTGAGAGGGGGCCCAGGGTCCCCCCATGGGCTTCCAAGGGCATAGCCCCTTCCCCACGGCTAACCCCAGGTAAGCAGGCCTCACCTCCGGCTCTTACCTGAAGCGGGGCATCCGGAGAGATTCGGACACAGTCATTGCCCTGGGGGTAGGGAGCAAGGGATCAGGGGTGGGGCCCCCTAGGAGAGTCTCCCCAGACCTGTTTTGAAGAGGATGGGCCCAGGAATCCCACAGTCCTAGGTGCCCCTAGAAAATAGAGATTTCCACACTAACCCCTAGAAAGCTCCTGGCCCTTATCCCTCAGATGGGCCAGGCTGCAGGTTTCCAGCTGAGACGCCGGGGATGCTGGCTCACATTCCACCCCAACCCCAGGGCACGGCTGGGAAGGGTGCTGCAGCGGGCAGGAGGCTGGCACTTACCCGGGCTCCCTTCTCTCCCTTGAGGCCTGATGGGCCAGGCAGGCCCTGCTCACCTTTCCCTCCCTGTGGATGAGACCAAAATGGGTGTTGGGACCAGAGGGGGCACAGGGAAGCCTCCCAAATCTGCTCTTCTCCCCCCTCCACCCCGCAAGGGTGTGTCAATGAGCACAGCCCCACCCAACCCCCACCATGCACACAACACATGGATTCCATATGCAATCAGCCACATGTCGCTCCCAGGCCAAAAGGCTCTACGTGGCAAATCTATAGTCTCACACAGAGGGTATTCCTCCCCCCACACCCCTAGCTAGCTCACACGTAGCACACTAGCTCACACGCAGCACCCAGGGACACGGGGACACGTGCATGGACACAAACGTGGAGCCGCAGAAAGCCACGGAGATGAGTGTCGGGCTGCCTGAGTTCAATTCCTGCTCCTACTGCTTTAGTACGTGACTCAAGCCATGTGACCTCTCTGAGCCTCAGTTTCCTCATCAATAAAATGAGGCTCATGTCAGTAACTATCTCATCGTGTGGTGCCAGGTGTTTCTGCTGCAGGTAGAGTGCTTGGCACAGGGCCTAGCACTCAGTCAGCACGCACATGAGAGTGGCCCCAAGAGCTATTACACACTCACAGGTACCTACAAGCGCACAAGCTCACACTGGCTCTCATGTGGCCTACCCCATCACTCACAAGCTCTGCAGGCCTGTCAGGCCCACAGGTATATGGATTCAGCCCTCAACACCACTACTGTGGGCTACACACATGCAAACATGTGACCAGAGGTGCATGGAGCCACACACATACACAATCACTCGGACACACGCGTCACCCACATGGGATGGTGGGGTTTCTGTTTTCCCCTTCGTGACATGATAATACCACCCCACAGGATGCTTGAGGGGATTCGGGAAGGTCATAGATGTGTAGCCCACGGCCTGATGTGCAGCGGGGCCTCTGAAAAGGGCCGTCCTTAACACCCTCCTACACACCCAACCTTCACTCTTCCCAACACGCACATGTCTAATCACCACACACACATACAGGCTCAGGTAGCCCCGACAGAATCACAGCCCCAAGGTGACAGGTCGTAGGATGGGCTGGGAAGGAGTGTCCTGCTCTCCATTTGGAACTCACCTTGAGGTCAGAGGGACCTGTTGTGACCTGAGGGGACAGACAAGAGAGCATTACACTTCAGAGAGAAGAAACTGGGCCGAGAAAACAATCCATTTAGCCAGGGTCACACCGCATGGTGACAGGAACAACACGCGGAACCCCAGTCCCTGATCTGTCTCCCAGGCAACCGGCCGGCTGACTTGGTATCTAAGGCTGTCAAACTTGCACAGGGATCCAACCTACCCACTGAACCTGCCTGGCTTTGGCTAGCTCCAACCCTCAGTTGCTAGGATAACATGGCTGTTTGGTTGCCATGGTAACCCAGTATATCTCTGGACTGCAGCCTTGCCAGATTTGGTTGGGGACTAGATAGAAAAAGAGGCACTTCCTGATGCCCGCCCCCCTAAATCAGGGGGGTTGGAGCTGAGGGGAGCAGGAGTTGTAGCCTTTGTGGACCAATGTGACTTGTCACCTCAGAGTATCAGGCCCTGGGGAAGTGGTGACTCATGCTGCTCACGGAAGAGGCAGTTTGGTACCAGCTGGGCTTGCGCTGAGTCCCTCTCCTTTGTCCTTCTGGACCCCAGAGGGAGGGTGGGCAGGGCCAGCTAGAGAGGGCGAGGAGGGAGGCCTTGAGCCAGCATGTGTTTTGGGGGCCAGTGCTGGGCTGTGTTACTCTGAGCCCTTCTCCTTCTCTACTCCTCCAAGACGATGAGGGGGCTCTCAAGCAAAGCAGACCTCGGTCCTTGGGGGAGTGCAAGGCTGGGATCTGCAGCCAAGGCCCCGATCCTCCTGGCCACCACCCCGAACCCATTGCACCATAGACCCCAATACATGGCCCAGATCACGGGGCGTGAGGCTTCCTTCCCTGTAGCCTGGCTTGGTGAGGAGGGGGTGGGGGTCACGCCTAGCTCGGGGAGATGGGCAGAGTGGGAGTGAGAAAGTGCACAAAGACCCCTTGTCCGGAACAAGGAAGCTGCCAAGTAAACCTCTACGTCACGCTCACTCCCAGCCAGTGTTCACCCCATGCTGCACATCTGTCCACTCACATTGCTTTCCCGGGCACCATGGACACAGGGTGGGCACTGAAAGGGAGGAACAGACCAGGAAGTCAGCTCTGAGAGCTCAGGACCACCCAGGCATCCCCACACATGCAGCAAGCACACAGAACATCATATATGTTCTGGGCAAAGTCTGAGGGAGCATGAAGATAGGAATCATATCCAATAAGCCTTGCCCCTTAATTCCCACCCACCCAGAGCCAGGCATTTCTCAGAGGAGGACACTGAAGCCCAGAGAGGAATAGCAATGAACTCTGGGTCACAGAGCATGTGAGGTCTATAATTTGGGGTCCCAAGGCCAAGGCCTGGGCTCTCCCCATGGTGCCCATGACCACTGGCTGCCTACTCAGCAGGAGTATCCAGAGCTAAAACTCCCCCTCCCCAAGGAAAGGCAGCACACTGACATGACCCACATGGACACCCCAAGGAATGCTGGGAGCTGTGTAGTCATCCCACACCCCCAAGCCCAGGCTTCAGTGCCCCAAAGTCTTGTCCAAAGAGTTCATGCTGGCACCTCTTCAACCGAGCTCTTTTGCCAATCTAGATGGGAGGCTTACCTCATCGGGGGCTGTCTCCTGATGGGCCTGGGAAGAGGGAGGGCATGGGGGTGGGCAGGGAATGGAGGGGATGAGGCACTGCTTCTAACATTTCTGCCCAAGAACCACCAGGAGCAGGTGCCCTCAGCAGTGTCAGGTACGGTGTCTGCCTCACTCCCATTCACCCTTCCTTCTCAGAGCTGGCACCTATGTGTCTTAGCTCTGTCCAAAAGGGGGCAGGTGGGAAGAGTGTGGGAGTAGAGTCTCTTATACAACAGGGCATGGAGGGCATGGAGGGCAAACTGAGGGTACCGTGGGCTCCTCCCCCCACCCACCATCTCTACCTTTGTTCCCCTTTCTGCCTTCTGGCTGATTCTTCCAGTCAGCTGGGCGTCCACCTGGGGCAGATAGAGTGAAGGAGAGCTATTGAGGAGGGTCAGTCTGGGGCCCATGCTGGAAAGGGGTACTCAGACAGGTGGCATCTGGCACCTCCCAGGGCATCAAGAGCCTGTTCAGGCCCCTGACTCCCCACTGACCCCTTCCTTTCCCCCCACCCACGTGATGTCGGAGAAAATAAGATCATGAATCAATGAGATCCTGTGTTCCTGCAGCCAAGGGCTGGGCATGATGCCCAGTGGGCAGGGAGGTTGCCCAGTCAGTGGGAGGGGCTAAGAGAGGAACTGGGCTTCCAGGCTACCCCTACAGAACCTGCAAATGAGCAGACAGCTGGCATGGTGCTGGGTGCAGAACCAGCCTGGCCTTGACCGGGGCAGGGCCCGGGAGAGTGAGAAAACCTCAAGGGAAGCAGTGTGGTCTGGCCTCTGGCCTCAGGTATTCCTGTCCTGGAAACTGCCTTTGGTTACAGGCCTCATCTTGCCCTCACCAGGAGGGCCAGAGGGGTGGGGGCATCAATGAGGGTCTGGGTACTGCCAGAGCTAGATGGGCACAACTCAATGCCAACAGGCAGGCACAGTGTTATCCAGTGGGCTGTCTCTCTGCCTCCCTGGTTCCTATAGGAATGGGACACACATAGGCAGACTTCCAGTGTCTTCTCTACCCCAGGTAAACTGACCCTGGGACAGACCTCAGTCAGGTTGGGTGAGGAGTACGCTCCCTATGTCTGCCCAGACCCAGGTCTGCCTGCCATGCCCACCCACCTTGGTGCTTTTAGGTTCCTCCAGGCAGAAGCAGCGAGTGTAGACCTTGCCCTCCGTCTGTGGGTTGATCTCGATGAGCTCATTGCTCTGGGTGTCCCGGCGGGCCTTGGAGGTCTCTGGAGGGCACTGCCCAGTGTGAGGGAAGGGCTGGGCTCAGTACAGAAGGCTGACACCCGCCCTTCACCCATCATCTGAAGATCTCTAGGCATTCCCTCCTGGCCGCCCACCTCCAGCACCCTGTGCCCCTGCCCAGTGCCCCAACACCCCCTTCCCCCCGCTGTGCTGAGACCAGGCCACTCACCCCTCCCGGCAAAATCTCACAGCAGCCCTCCTCCAGCACGAGCTCCGGGTCGCAGTAGATGTGTGCCTGCTGAAGGTCAAACTGCAGGGGACACACCAGTCAGCTTCACTTCATTATAGCAAACAGCCCTGGTCCCCAGTGAGGCACAGAGAAGGTTCCACCCGAGGATTTGACCTTAGTTTCTAGTCCGGCCTGGGAGACCTTCAGCAATGTGGCTGTCCCCACAGGGAGAACAGCACTGCGTGTGCAGGAAAGAGGGAGAGGAGGCGGACATGTTCACCTTGGCCCAGAGGAATGGGGGGTGAGGCTGGGCATGAAGGGCTAGTAGAGCTTCAGCAGACGGGCATGCAAGGAAAAGCACTACAGGTGGGGGTAACAGCACAGGCAAAGGCCTGGAGGTGTGCCAGTCCTGGTGATGCAGACGGCCATGATGGAATGGAGAAGAGCAGAGCTGAATGGAAGGTAACGGAAGCTGCCACGGTGCACATTTATAAGGACCCGGTCGGAAGGGCCTTGAATGCCAGGTGAATCTGTTTAGGCTGCGTCTGGGGGCAGTGGGGAGCCAAGCCAGGACTCTGAGCAAGGGAAGGGCCTGGTCAGAAACAGGTTCCGGGGAGCGCGCACAGGCTCCCAGAAAGCAGGAGCGGAGGCCGGAGGCCCACCTTGCACTCACCGAGACGGGCTTGGCCTGCTCGGCATCCAAGCCCAGAAAGACATGGCCCACGGGCCGAATGGGTCGCCGGGGCCCCAGCGGCTGGGAGAAGGCTGAGGTGCAGTCCACGTGCACGGAGGCCACGCGTTCTGCCACGCTCAGCTGCAGCTTGTGCCAGCGCAGGTCAAAGAGCTGGGGCACCGAGAAGATGCAGGACACAAAGTCGCCGTCGTGGCCCTGGGCCCGCAGTTCCAGGCTCTGCTCTTGGCTGTTGACTTCCAGGGAAACCTGGGGGGCATTGAGGAAGATGCAGGACAGAGGATCAGAGCCCCGGGACCACCGCGTGGCACACGCTAAGGGCCGTCAAGTTCGTGTCACAGGAGGGGAAACTGAGGCCTGGGAAGGAAAGGACGCTGGCTGGAGTCACAGTATGAGAGACATGCTGGTGGGGTGGGGTGGCCTTCAGGGTGGGCACTGGGATGTAGCAGGGAGGCCCCAGACATCCCCACCTGGGACAGAGCTGGGCTGGATTAGTGCTGCTCTCAGAGCCCCAAGAGCCATTAGAGGAGGAGTGGGGCTCACCTGCGGGTACCCCTCTTCGTCGGTCACTTGAAACAAATACCACGTGTTCTGGTGGGTGTGTTTCTTCAGCAACAGCGTCAGCACCAGGGTGAACTCACCGGGGAGGCCCCGAGGGAATACTCGGCTGGGGACAGAGGAGGGAGGGTGCCCTGAGGCTCAGCGGGGAGACCGCCTACTGCCCACCCTGGGCCCTGGGGACTATGGAACCTGCACGAGATACCTGCAGGCCTGCACCCCCAAACCGACACAACCTCTACACGCCCATTCATTTACAGACATGTCTCGAATGCCTCCTCTGTGCCAGGGGAGGGGTCTGGCTGCCTGAGAGGACAGTCGTGGGAACACAGAGAAGGTGTCTATTCTCCTGGAGCTTTCAAGTCTAACCGGGTGGGAGGGGATGGGGGAGCAGACCACAAACGGAAGAATCCCCAGAACGACTATTTTGCCATCTCATTACAATAGTGACAAGTGCTTCCAAGGAATTCAGAATGTCCTAGGGAGAATAACTGGAGGAGGGAGGTGGCGGGGAGAAGCAGGGAGGAGAGACACTAAAAAAGATGAAAACGTTTCGGTAGGACTAGAGAAGCAAGAAAGGAAGAGGACCATTTTGGGAGATGAGGCTGGAGAGGTAAGCAAAGGCCAGAATATCCAGGGATTTGTGGGAGTTTGCTCTTCTCTCTCTCTCTCTCTCTCTCTCTCTCTCTCTCTCTCTCTCTCACACACACACACACACACACACACACTTGCCAGGTTCCAACCCCATCCTGGAGTCCTCATGACACCCACAGGATGCAGACCTGTCCCCAACCACAGCTAACCAGAGACAGGAGAGGGACAGAGTGTGGGCCTGTAGACACCCCTTCTTTGCCCACCCTGCAAGCCCTAAAAGTGGAAACCAGGGGGTGGGATAAAATGACCCACAGGTGCCGCTAGCCTTAGCACCTTAACATCCAGCGTTGCTGGTGAGTGCGGCTGAGGTCAGTATTGACTCCCAGCGGTCACTCCGGGGCCTTTACCGTGTGGGCTGGGTGAGCGGGGCCGCCCCCAGCCGCAGGATGAGAGGCCCATTGGGGTTGCGGATCTTCTTGATGGCCGATGTCTTCATGAGGTTGAGACGGCGGATGAGGTTGAAGCCTTCAGGGGAGACAGCAAGTGTAGGGCAGATGAGTGCAGGTCACTCCAGAAAAAGGTGGCGGCGGGGGGGGTGCGGTCAGCAGGAGGAGAGGGGAACTCACCAGTCACATTGGTTGACAAGTCACTTCTGTGTTCCAACTTGAGCCCTTCTTGCTGCGAAGGCGGGCACTTCTCACCTGGAAGAAAGATGGATGTGCGCAGGTTAAGGCAGCTGCACAGCCAGGCTCCTGGGGATCCAGGAAGGAGGTGATAGCCCCCACTCTGGACCTGTAGCCAGGCTGTGCCTTGGACCAGCTATCAAGGAGGTGAAGGCCACTGGAGAGGGATAGCTTCCCTCAGGCCTCTAAAACCCCGAAGGGACAGGTGAGTACCCTGGGCCTGCCTCCTCCCTCGGCATGACTGAGCAGAAGTGCTGGGAGAGGCGTGACAACAGGAGAAACGGGGGGCTAGAAGCACAAGGGCCTTCCCACCAATCCAGATGTGGTAGCTGGGACAAGACAGCGAACACGGCTCCTGGAAGCCGCGCTTTGGACTCGCTGGCTGCCTGGCCGGAAGAAGACATCTGGATTCCCGAGCCCGATGACTCCACTGGAGCCGCCCTCCCCCAGGTCTGACCAGAAAGATTATCACTGTATTCAACAGCAGCGGCGAGGGGTGACTCACCCCATGGCAAGGGGCCCAGATTCCTTACAGATGTTGAAATCCTCTGCCCCATCCCCCAGGGGACCCGGTGAGACACAGGCGAGCAACGCACATGTGCACACATGCAGACACACACATGTACACACACAACTCACAGGCGGTCACATGCCCCCAGATGCATACTCCTCCCGCATCAGCCTCCTTCGGCCGGATTTGGGTTCTAGTCTGTTCTATTTCTGCTCGGTTTGGGAGCTAAACTACCGAGCCCAGAGGGCACCCAGCAGGGCAGGGCAAGTTGCCCGGTCAACTTCCTCTGGCTTTGGGCCTTGGAGAGCTGCACCCTCTGTCTCATCCAGCGTCTGGGCCTCAAGGCGGGCCCTTTATCTGAGATCCAGGGCCAGCCGAGGAGGAGGAGCACTTGGCTGGAGGATGGAGTCCCCACCTTGAAAAGGATCAGAGGGGCCTGGGTCTCTTTCAGGGTGCAGCCTCCTTTTGCAGGAGAGCTCGCTGCCTGCTCCTCTCTACCCCACGGCCCGACCAGCACTCTGTGCACAGGAGAGGCTGATGTATCAGGGAGGATGGTCGCTGTCTCACACATAGAGACAAAGGAATAGGCACAGATGCATAGAGCGACTCTGAGATACAAACACAGAGAGGCCCAGAGACACACACATGTGCAGGCAGAAACACACACACACACACACACACACACACACACACACATACCAGCTCACCTGGCACCGGCTCACACACACAAACACCCCAGGCCACCCTGCGCCCAGCCTCCAGACTCTCCTCTAAATGCCCACGTGGCCCAGGTCACATAGGTACATAGGACCTGGCACCTCAGGGAGCCAGTCCCAGGCCTCATGTGTCACCTCACCTGTATTTGCCCCCTGGCTGCAGGTGGCCCAGAGACCAAGCAGCCACAGGCCAGGGGCCCAAGATGCCCACATCCTGGCTCAGAGAAGCCGGCCACAGCCGCAGCACCTGAAAATCACAGAAACCAGGAAAGGGGATTGCTGAGCTCCCGCGGCACAATTCCACGTGTGGGCAAGTAGCAGCCAGCCCCTGGGGCCCAAGCACTGGTCTGGGGTGGCAGGAGGTCTGGCCAGGCATCCGTCCCTCTCAGGGGCCCAGCCACAGGCTTTGGGCTACGGTTCGGGCCAGGGTGAGATTCAAAATATTTAACCACCGGCATGGCACGGACAAGCAGCCAGAGCAGAATGCTGGCAGGAGCACAGAGTCCAAGCGGCATCTGGCTGTGCCAGTGGAGAGTCGCTGCATGGAGGAGACATCTAGAGGGTTCCAGAAGGCCGGACCGATGAGGACAGTGAGGGGGGCTTGAGGCAGAGGCCATTCACCAATACACTTGGAAGTATTTCAATAGTTTATCAGCCTGTGCGCTGGATTTGTATGTACCAGCCTGGCACCTGGCTAGCTGCACCCAGCTCAGCCGGGAGGCCCTGCTAGTCACCCACAAGGTCAGGGCTGACAACTGGGCTGTTTCCGGGCATCACTGGGCTGTATGTGCGCCAAGGAAGCTTCCCCCAGGGGTTCAGTGAGCGGGAGAGCAGGTCACCGGGGCTTAGGTTGTTGCCAACCTTCGGTGCTGATGGATGTTCATCTTTTAGTTTTATTAAACCCCGGATGGATGGACCCAGATAAATCAATGCAGGCTCAGCAAGCAGTCAGCAGAGCCATATATCAGTCAGCCTCCTCTAAGACTCACACCACACACACGCGCAGAGTCATGCATGTGTCAGCATGACACACAGATATACACAGGTTATACACACAGACACATATATGCATACAAGCCTACCTGTACACAGATGGGCTCACAGAGATCTATGGTCACCAACATACCCAGACACAACAGCTTGCGCATACACACGTGTACACAGCTAGCCTATGAATGGCCTTCCTGTAGGGAAGTTCTTATGCAAGTCTGACTTCATTCCCTCCGGCTGTCATGAATTCTGTTTCTCCTCCCTCAGCCCTGGATAGGGAATGAGAACAGAAAGGACTTCCTCCCCTCCATGTATTCAGAGATAGGACCCCAAACCCCTTCTTCCTGGGGCAGAACTGTTCCCACTTTATTCATCATCCCCCATTCTGACGGTGGGCACATCCCATCTCTCAAACCCAACCCTGGCCTCCTCTCCTTCCAGTCAACGAAGGGCTGCCAACTGTTTGAGACGTGTGAATGCATGTGGAGGCGTGAACACTGGTGTATCTGTGTCCCCTTCCCGTTCCTGTCTCTGGCCTCCCCTCCCCTGGCTCCAGCCAGAGCCGGTGGCTTCAGGGACAGAACCTGCCACGGAGATGATCCCCCCCAATACAAAGGCACAGATCTGAAGGTAAGGAGAGGCAGAACTGGGACTCAGTTTAGAGTTCATCCCCTATAGAGAAGGCCGTTGAGATCCAGAGAGGGAAAGCCACTTGCCCCAGGTCACACAGCAAGTCAGGGCAGAAGGTACCCAGCAGCCCAGAGCCAGGAGGCAGCCCTCTCCGCCCCCTACTTACCGTGGCTGGAGATCCCCCTACCTCACTGAGAATCCAGCGTGGCCCCGTGCAGCCAGCCAGCCAGCGGGAGGAGGGCCTGGTTCCTCGGGCCCACGGGGGAGTCCTCGATCACTTCTGGCTGTCCTCGGGCCCCCAGTGTCCCTGGTCCTGAGCTCTTGGAGCTGAATGCTGCCCGGGCTCTCGGCCTGCCTGCTGGGACTGGCGGGACTGCCGGCCACTCCGGGTGGGGGGAGAAGGGGAGGTTCTAGGGGGCTGGGGATCGGCCAGGGCTGCTAATGGAACACAGCTGGACCCGCCCGCCAGGCAGGAGGAGGGCGGGAGGGCCAGGAGGGGGCTCGGCAGCGGCAGAGGCTGCAGACACACAACCCGTTCCTGGCCTGGCTGTCCTCCTAGGCCCGCCCTCCCAATTCCCGCCAGGTGAGCGAGCCAGCCAGCCAGCCAGCAAGGCGGGACCCTGCGTGCCCAGAACTGCCCTGCGAGGGGGCTCTGGGGGCAGGTGGGTGGGCGGGGAGGCCGGCCCTTTAAGAGCCAGGCCTGAGCTGAAAGGGCCTCCCTGTGCCACCCCCTTCTCCGTTCCTGGCTGGGCCTCCTGATGGTGGGGTATCTGGGAGGAGACCCTCCCCCGCCACCACTGCCATGGCACCCGTGATGTGGCTGCTGCCCAAGCCTCCTTGGTCAGCTTTTCCCAGTCTCTCATCCTCGCATTCCCGTTAGTCTGTCTCTAGGTCTGTCCGAATTGGGGGGAGGGTGCTGCCCGCCCCCGCCCCCTCCCAGGAAGGGGAGTTTGAATTAACCCCTTCTGCTCTGGCCTCTTCCCGTTATTCTTCCTTCCTCGGGGCAGTCAGCAGGGCTCCCGTCCCTGCCCTCCGCTCTGTGGCTTCAAACATACCGTGTACCTCTGGCTGCATTTCTCCTCCGGAGCATAGAGTAATGACCTATATGCCTTACAGGGTTGTTGTGAGCAGGAAACGAGTTAACATCTGTAAAAATGCTTACTACTGGGTTTGGCACAAAAGAGGAGCTCAATAAATATTCACTGTTGGGATCATTATTATTGCGAACCAGGCGGGAGGTGGGGGTGGGGAGAGGGGAGAGGCTGGGATTCAAGCTTATACCCAGCGACGGAGAGGCGTTGCTTTACATCCGGGGTCTGGGGAAGCAAGAGGAATTGAGGAGGAGAAGGGAGCAGGTCACGTGTCCAATTCTGTCCAGAGGCAGGAGAATTGTCAAGGTGACCCTTCCGAAGGTCTCCCCCAGAGGCAGCCAATTTCTGGACACCAAGGCTGAGCAGCTACAGAGACGCGGGTTCAAGAGGCCCCGTGAGTGGTAGGAATGGTGTGGGGGTGAGGGGGAGCAACTGGTTTCGCGGGGGCGGGGGGGCTTCTATAGAAGCCACATGGGGTAGCCCTGTGGCCCCATCTAACCCAAGATTTCCAGCCTCCAGAACCAGAGGCGCTGAGTCAGCGGAAACCCCAACCACGGCCACGGAGGCGCCCGGCTGTGGTCCCTGCACGGAGCCGGCCCAGATGTGGCTACGACAGTGGTGGAGCCTGGGAATCGCTGAGCTCAGCGGGCGGGAAGTTGAGGGGGGGGCAGCCTTCTGGGTGCTCTGGCCCGAGGGGTGGAGAGGCACAGGCCAGCCTGGCCGGAGGGAGCTGCCCCGGGGGTGGGCAGTGGGGAAAAAGCAGGCCACGCAGCTAGGTGAGGCTCCGTGGTGACAACTTCCCATAAGCCACTCCTTGAGTTCTCACAACCACCCGGCAGGGAGAACTCTGTTCTTGTCCCCATTTTGCAGATGGGGAACCTGGAACATAGGAACACAACGTGCCCTTGGTTAGTGGGTAGTTAAGCGGAGACCCATGCCCAGCTAACCTGGACTCATAGCTTAAGTTCCTAACCGCTGTGCCATTCTGGGAAATTCCTACCCTTCATTCCCCAGATCTCCCGGGCAGCAGGGATGGCCGGACCCAGAGCTGGAGGGCCTGAGAGGGGGAGGCCAGATACTTCCCACAGCACCCAAAGGTGCTCACCAAAGCAGCCAAGGCCGGGGTGTGTGCTAGACCTAGATACACTGTCCCAGACACAGTCTAGAAATGAGCCCCTGACCCTTCCTTCCTCCAACACACATGTACATATATCCAGAAGCATGAGGTCAGATATGTTCTATCATGACATGTGTGCGTAGACTCACATGCACATATAGGTACTTATGTTCATACGCAGACACATGCACATACCTAATACTCCTCCACATAAACAGACACACACACACAGAGACACAAACTCAAACCCAGGTGCATAATTCTCAGAATGCATGCACACAGCACTGCAGGTACTTGGACATGCACACATTACATGCACCCACAGACTTATACACAGAAACACACACACGTGCCCACAGGCATAATTACTCATATATGCAAGCAGAGAAACCTGCAGACCTACAGCACATACACAGGTGGTCACAGACACAAATGGCTCTCACGGAAACCCCCACTCAGACTTGTACGCATGTACACACGTGTGCCTGTAGTGAGGCTGACACATTACATGCATTCAGCCCCAGAAATCCCTGCACGCCAGCAAGCAGGGTATCCTTGGGTCTGGGCTCAGTGCCCTCACCCCAGATGGCATTGCCACAAGGTAATCAGCACTACTAATCGCCACCAGCTGCCCTAGAGCCCGCTGCCACTGCCGGTGGGCCTACAAGGCCTCCTGCGCTGGGAGCAGTGTGCCCAGATGTCAGCAGTGCCCAAGGGCCAAGCCACCATGCCGTCCCAGCTGGCCAGTGGGGAATCCCTGCCTGGCAGGGGCAGCACCGGGGCGGGAGCGGAGGGGGAGTGAGGAGCCAAGACAGGGCTTGGTCCCAGACAGGCCCCGGAGCCCCCAGACAGCCAAGCAGAGGCGGTCTGAAGCTCCACATGCCACACACACACACACCTAGGCCGTAGCGTTTGCGCGCGCACGCACACACAAGCGCACAAGCATATCTCACATTCAAAACAGACCTCTTGGTTATTTCTCCATAGATCTGTTTCTCCCTGTCTACCTCATTCTAGTAAATGTCACCATAACTCATTTGGCTGTTCAGTCTAAAAACCTACTCATCGTTGGCTTCTTCCTTTGCTTCACCCCTCCTTCCCTCCCAACCACCACCATCCTGTCGATTCGACCCCAAAATACAGCCTGTGTCCACCCACTTCTCCCCACCCTCACCCAAGCCGCCACCCTCCTTTGCCCCGATTGTTGTAGGAACTTTCCAACCTCCACTCCCCACCAGCAGCTAGCATAACCTTTCCAAGCTGTAACTGTTGATTTCAGTCTTCTGCGTCCACCTTCCTGGTCTCATTTCACCCACAAAATACAAGCCAAAATCTTCCCCTGGCCTTCCCATGTCCTTTGTGATCTGGCCTCTGTCTTCCTTTCCAACACTTCACCCCAGAAGCTGCAGAAGCTGCGGCCTCACCGGCTTCTTTCTCAGTCTTGAATTTGCCAAACTGGTTTTGTCCACAGTGCTTTTGCACCAGTTTCCCTGTTCCTGGGACGTTTGTCCCTGAGCTTTGCTAGGCTGGCTCTTCAACAGGTCT
>PVJN01010493.1:0-57194 GCA_004026805.1 Lasiurus borealis | reverse complement strand
TTTGGTTTTCTGACATGAGTGACTTTTCAAGTTAGAAACTAATACAAATGTAAAAAATAAAACCAAATATTTTCAACAAAATAATTTATTTTCCTGAGAGACTAAATTAGTACAATATTTGTTATTATAACATCCAACATGTCTTATGTCAAACTTAACCACTTTCTATGCAGTGACTGTGGTGGTGATCTATTTTATTTGACTACCTTCAATGTAATTAATTTGGTAGTTCTAAGGCATATCAGTGATCAAAATGTTTCTCCCCACAGTTACTCCTGAATTCTCTCAATCAGTTTCTTCCGCACATCATCTAAAGAAAATTTATGTGGTGTGATTACATTCTTTTTATACCAGGATTTCTAAATGTAGGAAAAACACCAACATTTAAAATATCAGTGTTTCTAGTCAAGGATAGTTCAATTAAATTTCATCAGTACATTATATCATAGTTTAACTCATGCTAGAAATGTTAAAACCCAAGATCTGAGTCACATAATATCAATATTTCATATTAATGAATAAATTACTTGGGTTCCATACAAAGATATTAAGTGATGAGAAACAGCAAAAGCGAAGCTTTCAAGAGCTCTTAAAAAATACAGAAGCAAACTAATGAACACAACTACACAAAATATACACTAACCAATTGCAAACTAAACTAGTTAAAGGCTAACCTTAAAAAAATACATTTTAAAACTTTGTGATACCCTCATAAAAGGGAGCAACTAAGGGTATTAAAACAATAGTCATTATTTTAGTTACTGTGCATCAAATCTAAAAGATCCAGGTAAAGGAAATGTTTTGTTTTGATTCAATGTAAATACTTTAAAATTGGAAATATTTAATAATTGATAGTATAATTAAATTTGAATATACACAAATGATTTGAATAGATTTTATATTCAGTAACTTGCATGGTTTTTACACTGGCACTTTTATCACTAATTTAGGAGAATCAGATGCATTTCCCTCCATATACTTAGGTACTAAGATTTCAAATTATAAATATGGTAGTAGTTTAAATATTAAAATTTTACATGAATATTGGGTTCATTCTTGTTTTCCTGTTTCCTAGGTATTATCCAGTTTTGTAAGGAAAACACTTTTAAATCACAATCAAAACTTGTCTTGGTTTACTAGACTGTAGCCATAATTGGGTTACAGTCATTTAGATTCATTATTTGGAATTATACTTACTAAGGCAGACCTAAATGAAACTTATCTTCTAGAAGAATTTCACATTTGCATTTACCTGCACTGCAGAATAGGTTTAAGCAATATTTTAGCTGTTAGGAAATATTTAATTTACTTAAACTTATCTTCGACTACTCAGAATTCTGAGTAGTCAACTTTCCCTTTGAGTTCACTTTAAACTATATTTGATTCATTCCAAATAGATTTTTAAATTGAAGTTAGACTTCATTAAGGTATTAAACTTTAAGTCTGAAAAAATGCATTGAAATTTTCAAGTTTGACAAGTTCATTACCATTGTTGAGCATGTCTTGATACATTTACTTATCAGCTTTTTATTTCTGCTGAGATTTCCTTAATGTTTATTTGTGTCACCTCTCTGATTCATTGGATTGCTACTATTTATGCTTTCATGGACTTTATCTTCACAGTTTACTATATCTTGTAAAGCCTTTTCCACATCTGTTTGGCCAGTTGTATTGGCTGTTTTAGGCAAGGTCATCTGCAGTGCACACCACAGAGTAGTGCGTGCCTTCCGAGTAGCCACACACATCTCTTTAATTGCTGCAGCAAGGGCAAAAACATCTGTAAAAGAAGCATTTAGAGTCAGTTCACATTAGATACCACTTAAGTTTCCCTTGCCTCTTAAAAGCCCAGTGCTGAGCTACAAGATGATCAAACATCATCTATCTATATAAAGGCTAATATTCAAAGTGTCCCCTTGGGAGTTTGACCAGGAGACCAGGAGTTTGATCACTCGGTTTTCTGACATGAGTGACTTTTCAAGTGACTTTTTACAAATGTAAAAAACGTGTGCCGACCACCTGATCACTGGCCAGGCTTAGTGACCTTAGCTGTGCACAAATTTCATGCACTGGACCTCTAGTAATTTTTATAAAAGAAGGGTAGGTATTGACTAAGTCGGTGGTTGGCAAACTGCAGTTCGCAAGCCACATGTGGTTCGTGAGCCGCAGTTTGCCGCTCTGTTGACTAATAAGTTTGCTAACTACTGGGATAGGGGCTTAATCACAAGGAACAACAACAGCCTGTAATTATTGGAATCAAGAGTCTAGGTCAGCAAACTCCTTAATCAACAGAGCTGCAGTTTGCCGACCACTGGACTAAGTTAACTAAAGTTCTTAGTATGTACTTAAAAGTATTGACATTTTATTCTGACTTGTATGATGACTATGCTTTTGGTAGAACACAGGCTTTGATGGAATTATAATTAAGTAGATCAAGTTAAAACAGATCAAGGTACTTTTGGAGTAGATTATGTGGCCATCTTTACCAATTTATTTTTAGATAAGTAAAATCTTAGAATTCTGACCTTTAACCTTAAGAGTCTGATTTTATTAACATTCAAACGATCTCATTACCTTATCAAAATAATATGCATTAATATTTGTACCTCTGTCATCTTGGCATCTAGGAACTCCTTGCTTTTGACGATTTGAAGCATTAACAATTTCATCCTTTCTACGTGACTGTACAATGTGAATGGACTCCAAGTGTCTATCAAGAGCAGTAGAGATATTGGCATGAAGGGGAGAGCTTCGAAGACGTTCCATCTTGCCTAGTAAAGTTACAACCTGAGGGGAAGATTTTAAATTTTGGTAAGGCATGTAACCACATTGCCCTGTCATTAACTTAAAAAACAAATCTTCCAAAAAAAAACAAAATAAACATGAGAGTAATAATATTCACTCAATAAGTAATTGAATGCTTATTATGTCCTGACACCATATTGGGGGTAAAAAAGAGGGAAAGTCTGTCTTTTGTGCCTACTTCTATTTGTTAATTCTAAAAGCTTTTTAGGTAATCAGTTAATGGGAAAGTCAAACCTAACATTCCCATGTCATTAACAGGAAGTGCAAATACAAGATCCAACACTGTTTTTGGCAAATAGTGTTATTAGGAGGTACTGTAATCTAAAGGGGAAAAAAATAAGCTAAAAGGGAGAAATCCTAGACTGATTAATCCTCACTTCAACAAGTCCTTTATGGGCCTCCAGTGTTCTCCTTTTGGAAATCAAATATTCAGATAATGGTACTGAGCTAGTGGCAGTTTTAAAGAACCCATAATTCAGAAAATGTTGACTTAAATTATATTGAAATAATTTAAAACATCTTATAATTGTCAGAACTGTTAAGAAAAATTAGGAAATTTCTCAATCTTCTAATTAATTTTAAAAGGGCATCGTATATTAGATCAGTAAGGGGAGTATGTTTCATATTCCTAACTTGTTTCCCAAATTCTAACCTTGGAAGGTGTGAGGAAAAAGAACTTTTTGAATAACTGCCCTGGGGAACTAAATTATTTAAACTGCCCTGGCCAGTGTGGCTCCCTTCCTCTATGAAATCAATAAAAAAAACAAACATTTTTTTAAAAAGTTGGTAAAAGTATATTTCTTAACAACCACAGTTTGTAATTTTTTTATTTATTGCTGAGAAATATATTACTGAGAAAAAGGAGTTTTAACTTGGAATGGTATTAAGAAAATATAATAAAAGACAGAAGTTTTTATTAACATAATATCTGGCTGTAATCCATGTCAGTATTTGACTATACACATTGATAAATTCCATTGTATGAGTTTTTTTAAAAAAAATTATTGATTTCAGAGAGGAAAGAAGAGGGAGAGAGATATATATAAACATCAGTGATGAGAGAGAATCTTTGATTGGCTGCCTCTTGCATGCCCCACACTGGGGATCAAGCCCACAACCTTGGCATGTGCCCTTGATCAGAATTGAACCTGAGACCCTTCAGTCAGAAGGCCTGTGCTCTATCCACTGAGCCAAACCGGCTAGGACCAAATTTACAAATTTGATAAAAGAATCTCAACTGACCTAGGCTGAAAGCTAGGTAAAAAACAATATTTTCCACTGAAATAGTTCATATCTATATTTTAAAGATAGCATGGTACAAAGTAAGAAGCTGATTTTCAATAAAACAGTCTTATGTTGATTTTTCTAATTCCTAAAGTGGCTTTCACTCAATCATAGAAGCAACCTATTTCCTTGCATGCTTTTTCTCAGGAATCTTCAACAGATTTTACTTAGAAAGCTGTGACTTTTTAAGAGAGGAATACCAAAAAGGAAAAAAAAAGTTATCCTAGTAAAGTTGATTAGAAAATCCTGAAATTACAAGAGATAATAGAAACAATCATTTCTTAAATTACAAAAGGACTTAATATCAGTATTTTATATATTTTATTTGAAGTGACATACTATTTTCCCCAACAAGGCTAATGTATACAAGTATGCATACTTACATACATCAGTTTATCAGTATTTAATGTACTGTTGTGTATACTTATTTGTTGAATAACTTAATACAGGGTTAAGAAATGAAATATGGTATTTCCCTATTTATCATCCTGTATAATGCAAGCACAGCTTGCTCATCAAGCTAGATAACAAATGTCTGTGATTAAGAAATGGGACTTTCCCTGTAAATAATATTCAAAATAGTTTTGCTTTAAAAAAATTTTGTTGACTAGCTCCACTGCCAATTTGGGTTTGAAGAGGAACCATTTAAGTTATTAAACCTAGCTTTAAATAATTGAGTGAGGCTATTTTCCCTTTCCTAAATAGTAATCAGTTCTACGACCAAACATGGAAAAGAATATACTTCAGAGAGTTACACATAATTGTGATTTAAAAATCCTTTAGAATTCTAACTTACTGAAATGTTTTAAGAATTTATCAAGCAATTTAAAAGTCTACTATTTTAAGTTTTTATAACTTACCCTGGCTTGTTCTCGAAGTTCATCCACAATTAAGCGATCAACTCTAGATGGGTTGGAAGTCAGCCTTGGAATTGGAGTATTGTTAGTACTGGATACTTTTTTCCCTGGGTAATTCTTGGCAAGGGCCAATTCAGTCTGTAAAAAATTATGTAATATTTAGATGATGAATTTTCTAAATATGATTCAATGGTAATATTTTTCTTAGGCCTAAGCAAGAAATTGAAAATTACTCCTTTCGATAATTCTGTTTTGGATTCAAAAAGCAACAAATACAAACCACAGTATTTTTCTGTCATACTTAATACAAATAAAATACCTGAGCACTCCAACAGTTTAATACTTTAAAAAGTAAAAGAAATTAACTTTTAACCCATTAAGGAAAAAGTCTATTTCATTGGCAAAATAAACTTTACATAAGTAACAATTCTTTTTAACCCCAAACTTTATTCTTTACATATTTATTTTAAGCTTTATTTTTATAAATAAAAATAGGTGTCACTATTACAGATATCTCCATTCCTCCCACTCCCAGCTTTTTGTCTTTAAATCACTTAATTCCTTAATAGTCATTTATTTAACAAATACTGCCCAATAGAGAAGAATTAAGCTTAGAAATAAAGCAAGTATTCAAAGCACTCTTAATATAAACAAAATAAGTTACTCCTTATTGGATAGCTTTGTGTTACCTTTTTTCTCTCCTTTTCTAATGCTCTCCATTGTTCATAGCATTCTTCCAGACGGATATGAAGTTCACTGGCTGGTCCACTACGGGTCTTAATTGGTCTTTGAAATCCAAAAGTTGGCACAAAACCAGAAAAGGAATTATCACCATACATCATATCATTAAAATAAGGGTATAAATGGCTTAAGTCATCATAAGAAAACAAATCATAGGAATCCAAGAGTGGAACAACTGAATGGCCAAATGGGTGGGTGGATCTTAAGGGAAACCCATTTGAACCAAGTTGTTGAAAACTCTGATTATGTCTTAAATCTCCCATCATATAATTAGAAAAGCATGACGCCTGTGTGCGATTTATACGGCTATTAATATTGTTATCTCCACTTCCCTGTCTGTGGCTATTAAAATGACTCTGTGCCTCCAACAGATCTTGATATGTATTTTGAGATAATCCATCTAAATGCTTTGCACCTTCCTCAGGATCATAATGTCCACTCTGAGGCTTAGTTTGAAAATTATGTTTGTTTACATTTTCAATGATCCCAAACTGCTGAACTGAGTAATTATCACAAAACCCATTTGGCTGCTTTATTTTTTTATCTGTAACCAATTCAAAGAGATTTTCTTCTGCATTCTTTGTTAGTCCTTCCATGTGATTGACAGATTGAATTCTTTCTGCACCATTATAATTGAAATCAAAATTAGAAAATGCTGAAGGGTTTTCTTGGCAATACTTCTGAAACAAATTGCTATTTGGAGTTAAATTTGTGGATGATAGTTGGGGGAAATCTGAAGAATGGTTAGAACCTTTTGAAGCTGCATTTAAATGACTATTTAATTTCATCAAGTTACCTTGATTTCGATAAGCAATAGGAGTGTTACTTTTTGTGTGGACATTCATCCAAGTTGGCCTATTTAAGTTGATACCTCCTGAAGATGTTGCTGAGTTTGACAATAAAGTCACCGATTTAAAATACTCAGAATTTGGGGGATCAGCTTTAGCAAACTGTTGCTTTTCTGTGACATTAGCGAAATCATTATTAGCTGGACAAACTGTATGAGGTTTTAGTCCATATTCTGATTTTAACCCAAAATCAGCATTGAATGCTGCTTCCTTTGCAAACTGTTTTTCTGTCAGGTGTGGTGTAGTTTTTGGAAATGTAAAATTCTGCTGGTCAGGTATTGTCTCTTCCATTTTTTTCTGATTTGCTGGTTTAACCTGAAATAACTTTGTGTAGCTGTCTGCTTCTACAGTTGCTGTTTCAGGTGTGCCATTGGCTAATTTTTTACTATCTTGGACACTAAAATTCGAACACTTAGTAAGTTTAGCCTTATTAGGATGAGCATATTCTGGGTATCTACAATAATCTGCACTTTCATTGTATCTATTAAACTGGGAAAGAAATATCTCTGCTCTTTTTTGCTGTAATGGTGCTTCAAGACTTTTAACACACATTTTCTCTCTTCCATAAGGGTAAGTATCAGCTCCTGATTCTTTCATGACCTCAGAGAGGCCAGCTTGTGGTGTAAAACAGTTTTTGACAAATGGATATTCTTGGAATGTTGTCTTAGCTGTATCATTTGTCTGAATATTGTAACAATTAGAATGATCATTTCGTGAGGGGTACATCCATTGTTCTTCAAGGTCTAAACCAGTAAATCCATGATAAAGTTCATCTATTTTTTGTTGTGGTGTGAGATTACTATTATGCAGGTATTGCTTTTCCACTGCTGACACAGATTCACCAGTATAAAAAGCTTGCTGAGAGATCGCTGTATCTATTGGCCTTTTGGTTTCTGTTAACAGGTCATGGTGATCTGCAAATCTGCTTGTGTTCACTGGCCAAACTGACTTTAAGTTGGAGGAGCAGGTCCTAGAATAAGTAAATATATTTAATTACAATTTAGACTTTAAAATATTTTATGTCCTTAGTGGAAAAGATAGGAAAGGTTTTCAAAAACATTTTGTCCACCTCCCCATTCTCTAATCCTTTTCAACTTTGTCTTATATGCTACCATTACATTAAAATAATTCTCTATTGCTTGAAATGTGCTACGTATATAAATATGTATTTTAATCTTAATATGTCTTTTCCAAGAGGCATTAACTAAGGTCCAAGGCTGCATAGTCTTACATAATATCTTATCTATAATAAACAGAAATCAAAGTTTTTCTTTTAATTAGGTTATTACATAATACAAAAAGTATTGTTGACCACAATTTTTTCAGTGAAAAAGGATGTGTTTTGTTAAAACTATTATTGAAATTAAAATATTTTATTTGTTTACATATGTGCTGCATATTTCCCTATCTATGAAAGCATTTCTTTCATAATATGGCTTCCATACCCAAATAAAACAATGTATATTTAAAAATTTTTTTACCAGATGAGTAAAATCCATATGCATTTCTACACAGGAAAAATGCTAGTTTTATTCTTTGGAATATATATATATATATACACATATACATATATGTATGTATATATATATATATAGATAGATAGATATGTGTGTGTATGTATATATATATATATCACTTGGAATTTATATTAAGTTACACTTTAGCTTATGAACTCAAAGGAAATAGCTCTGAATTATGCAAGAATAATTTTCCAAATTAAAGTTCTTAATAGCAAACCAAACCTTATATTGAAACTTTTAATTGTGTGCAATGATCTCAGCAGACTCCTAAAAACAAGTATTTGAATTAAGATGTCTACTCTTAGATGATCCTTTATTAACTAAAAATAATAGTTAATTGTATAATCTAGTATACAGGTTTTACAGTTATTTGCACGGAAAATAATACAATAATTAATAATAGCAAGAATAAACCATATTTCATGTACTCGCAACTATAAATCTACTTCTGTGCCAACCTGTATGTGAATTTAAAAGCTCACTCTATAATGTATAGTTTATATGATATACTAACCCGTCAGCAAAATATGGCTGTGTCTTATCTTGTTCTTCCAAAATGTTAGATACTAATCCATATAAATCTGTTTCACTGCCATAGTCATTTCTTTCTGTTTGAATCCTAAAAAATAAATATTACATGACAAATCTTACACTGAAATATAATATATTGATTTCTATTTCTAGATTTATCCTACCATTATTTTCTATAAAATATGTGGATTGAATCTATACCATAATTTCAAATAAAGAAGGAATAAGAACTCAAGAATAATTTCTACTTTAGCTTACTATGTTACATAAATATTTTTCCTTTTTTCCTTCACTTCAAATCCTATATCTAGTTCACAATGTATGCTTATCTCTTATTTCTCCAGAACACAATTCATTTTAGGTGACCGAAATACAAATCTCTGACTTATGATGCTCGGTACTGTACTGTGGCTGCTCCTGAAAGCATATTCGATCCTATTATACATCTTCCCATCAACACTTACTCAGACTTTTCATTTGTAATTTGAAAACCACGTGAACCGGTTGCCTGATTTTTGTGTCTCTTTATATTAGAATATAAAGTAAAATATGATATGGTCATCCTAGATAACGCAGCACTATTGCAGTTGTCCCTTAAATGTAATAGACTTGGGGGCTATCCCTAAATCCTTGCCAAAGAGAAGACTAGGGTTCCATGTACCAGAAATGCTACCTGGTGACTAACACTGTCTACATAATACAAAATGTAAAAACATAAGTAGATGAAAAATTGGTGTTTTTTTACCCTCTATGGATTTTGGGTAATTTGTTCCTAGAAGTAATACTTTTTTTTTTAATTGTAACTTCTTGTTTTCTCATATTTTGTTTCTAACATTTAATAGTGTTAGAGCATTTAAAAAATAAAAATACCTTATATTTGCATAATACTCAAAACATTTCATTGATCTTCATAACATAAGATGGACAAGTACTAGTAAACATTCAGCTGTTGAATGAATGATCATTTGAGATATTAAGAAACTTGTATTAGCCTTAGCCAGTTTGGCCAGTGGATGGAGCGTCAGTCTATGGTTCGATTCTAATCAGGGCACATGCCCAGGTTTCGGGCTCCATCCCCAGTAGAGGGCGTGCAGGAGGAGGCCGATCAATGATTCTCTCTCATCATTGATGTTTCTCTCTCCCCCTCCCCATTCCTCTCTGAAATAAATAAAAATATGTTAAAAGAAAAGTGTACGTATTAGAGGTCACTAGTTTGATTCCCAGTCAGGGCTTAATCCCCAGTAGGGGGAGTGCAAGAGGCAGCATATTGATTATATTTTCTCTCATTGATGTTTCTATCTCTCTATCCTTCTCCCTTCCTCTCTGTCTCAAATCAATAAAAACATACTTTTTAAAAAGAAACAGCCCTAGACAGTTTGGTTCAGTAGATAGAGTAGATAGAGCATCAGCCTGCAGATCGACTTATGATAATTGTTACTATACTGTGTTCGAATCCAGATCCTAGATTTGACTCAGGATCCTGAATTCAATTCCGGTCAAGGGCACATGCTCAGGTTGCAGGTTCAATCCACAGTGTGGGGTGTACAGGAGGCAGCTGATCCATTACTCTCTCTCATCATTGATGTTTCTCTCTCTCTTTCTCCCTTCCTCTCTGAAATCAATAAACATATATGAAGAAAAAATGAAAAAAGAAACCTATTTTGCAAGGATTTATGACTTGCCAAACTTTTATTTGCTAAACAAATCGTCTTTTTCTACTATATCATGTTGTTTCACAAATATTCAATATAAAGCTTTTTATATAATAATGTATTAGTATATATCTAAAAATATTCAATGTAATATATAATAAACTATTAATAGTTGTTATTGGGAAGTGTGAAAGCAGGGTTAAGGTGGAATTCTGTTTTTCTTTATATATTTTTGTAAAGTTTTAATTTTTTTTAATGATGAACACATATCAAGTTAAAAATATTTGTTTTGGCCAAAACTGGTTTGGCTCAGTGGATAGAGCGTCAGCCTGCGGACTAAAAGGTCCCAGGTTCTTATTCCGGTCAAGGGCATGTATCTTAGTTGCAGGCACATCCCCAGTAGGAGGTGTGCAGGAGGCATCTGATCAATGTTTCTCTCTCATCGATGTTTCTATCTCTCTATTCCTCTTCCTCTTTGTAAAAAATCAATAAAAGGTATTTTAAAAATATTTGTTTTGATAGAATTATACATTATATAATCTTTCTAATAAAATCCCTATTTTATAGAGAACTTACCACGAATTTAAAAATTTTAATAATTTTTTTTTACTAATATGATTGAAAAAATATTTTCTGCTTAAAAGATGCATCATTTTCTAGCAACTGCTCCCCTATATGTAATTAAAATTAAGATAGATGTCACTACTCCTATGCCACTCTTTTATGGCTCCTATAATATCCTATACTTTCTCTTTTTAACCTCATTATACTTGTAGTGCCTGGCAAGTTATCATCATCAGTATTATAAAATGTATAAAGGCAGGAATAAATATTTGCCATGTTAATGCTATTATCTCCACTAGGAAAGTATCAGGCACAGAGTATTTGTGGAATTGCATAGAAAAAAATTAAGCCCTGGCCAGGTGGCTCAGTGATTGGAGCATCATCTCATAAATCAAAAGGTTGAGGGTTTTATTCCTGGGTAAGGCACATACTTAGGTTTCGGATTTGATTCCTGGTCAGGGTGCATTGGGAGGCAACCCATGGATATTTCTCTCTCTCTCTTCCTCTAAAATCAATAAACATATCCTCGAGTGAGGATAAAAAAAAATTTACAAGTCTCTTATGTTGGATAAAAATAGTGTTTATTGAGTACTTGTGAAGGAAAAAATTACTGAAAATTTAGAATGGGTAAAAAAACAGATATAAAAATTGTAATTCATTTATATTATCTTTCAAAAGAGGAACTTAAGATCTAGTCACTAAAGATTGCCTCTAATGAATAAAAAACGGCAATAAGCTAAAATTATATATATATATACACTAAAGGCCGAGCCCATGAAATTCGTGCATGGGTACTGTCCCAGGTCTAGCCTGTGATCAGGGCCATCTCCTCTGGCTGTCAGTAGCCAACCAGGTTCCCATTTTGCCATCGAGTGATCAGAGCCTGACAGCGGAGAAGGAGGGGGAAGAAGGGAGGCACCAAGAGGTCAGCTGGTCTCACCTGATTGTGGCCCTGCCCCTGCCATATGTGTAGGGCTACTAGCAGTGTTGGGGCCATTCGCCATCAAGCGATTGCCAGCCGGGGAAAGGGACCAGGAGGTATTCAGTGGACTTCAGCGTGATTGGCCAAGTGGTCATTCAGCTGTTATGGTTGCTGGGCTTTTATTATCCTATCTAATAAAAGAGTGATATGCAAATTGACCACCACTCCAAGACACAAGATGATTGCCCCCATGTGGACACAAGATGGCCACCACAAGATAGCTGGCAGGGGAGGGCAGTTGTGGGCAGTTGTGGGAGACCACGCCTACAGAAAGGGCAGTTGGGGGGAATCAGGTCAGCAGGGGGAAACCGTTGTGGGGGAATCCATGCCTGCAGGGGAGGGCAGCTGGAGGGACCAGGCCATCAGGGGAGGGCAGTTGGGGGAACAGATCTGCAGGGGAGAGAAGTTGAGGAATCAGGCCAGTAGGGGAGGACAGTTGCGGGGGAATCCATGCCTGCAGGGGAGGGCAGTTGTTGGGGGGCCAGGCCTGCAGGGAAGGGCAGTTAAGGGTGACTGGGCCAGCAGGGGAGGGCATTTAGGGGTGAGCAGGCTGGCAGGGGAGGGCAGTTAGGAGCAATTGGGCCAGCTGGGAAGCTGTTAGGCATCGATTAGGCTAGCAGTGGAGTGTTAGGAGTGATCAGGCTGGCAGGCAGAAACAGGGACAATAAGGCAGAGGCAGGTAAGCAGTTGGGAGCCAGCATCCCTGGATTGTGAGAGGGAGGTCCAACTGCCTGTTTAGGCCTGATCCTGGCCGGATTTGGCCTAAACAGGCAGTCAGACATCGCTCAAGGAGTCCCAGATTGGAGAGGGTGCAGGCTGGGCTGAGGGACACCCACCCCCCCGCACAAATTTTGTGCACTGGGCCTCTACTATAAGATAACTGTCCAGTTCAGGGTTTCCTAAAAGTTTGATAAACATAAAATTATGTCATAACAAAAATTAATAACAATTAAAATGCTGATATAGGGAACAAAAAGCTAATACAATTGGGTTCCCATGTAATCAAACTTAAAAATACTTTGGCCTGAAAAATACAATTCATTAATTTACCTGTTCTTTACATTAATCTGAGAATTAGAAGGCTGCTTAATATCATCTCCATAAGTAGACCATGGTGCATAAAACATTGAAGAATCTACAGAACTTGCATATTCAGTTGATGAAGAAAGTGGAGGATAGGTCTGCCTTAGGTCAACATTTTCTTCACTCTGAAATTTTAAAGAAATGCTTATGTATCAGCCATATTAAAACTACATTTATTACATATTATTAGTGGTATAATAAGAAATAGGAGGAAATAGCACATGCCTAAGAGTTGGAAGACAAAATTAAATCTAGACTTAGCCATTTAAGCTTACTTTATACTAGGGATTGGCAAATTGTTTTCTGTAAAGAGTCAGATTATAAATACTACAGTTTGCTGACTATTAAGATCTCTTTAAGCAACCATAGATAGCCCTGGCCAAGGGCAGGTACATGGATTGCAGGTTCAATCTCAGGGCTGTCTGTCTGTCTATCTCTCTCCCCCTCCCAATCTCTCTAAAAATTAATGGGGAAAAACAGTATCTGTGGATGAGGGTTACAAAAGAGAGAGAGAGAGAGAGAGAGAGAGAGAGAGAGAGAAGGAAAGAACAAAGGAAACAACATAGACAACATGAAAGCAAATGCACACAACTATATTCCAATAAATGTTGTTCTTGTTTTTTAAACAAAAAAGAGACACTTGGCAGATTTAACTGACCCTTGGGGGTACTTATTGCTTATACCTAGTCTAAAACACCTATAATTACTGTAGTTTTAATTTGCTGAACATAATGTGGACACTAGCAATGTTATATTTCACATATCACTTACAAAAGTCTTAATGTTTCCAGTCTTTTTTAAAAAGTTAATGTACATTTATATAGAATTTCAAACAAACTTCATATACATTCTTGTGTCCAATACCCTGTAACATGGGAATTAAAATAGGAAAATGAGAAAACTGAGGCTACAAGTTATGGAGCCCAAGGTGACAAAACTAAAACCTAAACTCAAGGCCTTTTTACTCTTATTCTAGGTCATTTTCTTTTTTATTTTTGGTTAATCTCACCCAAGGATATTTTCCTAGTGATTTTTAGAGAGTGGAAGGAAAGAGTAGAGAGACAGAGAAACATTGATGTAAGATACACACATCAATTTGTTGCCTCCTGAATATGGAATTGAACCCAGGACCTTTCAGTCCACAGAACGGTGCTCTACCCATTGAGAAAACTGGCTGTAGGGCATTTTAAAACAGTTTCTTTAATTTTCAGTCTCATTTTTATTTTTAAGAGATATAGACCGAGGCTCTATCCATTGAGCAAACTGGATAGGGCAAAGATTAAACACTTAGATGCATTTTATTCTAGAAAATGCTTTTTTAAACAAGTCTGAAAGTATAGGTTCACAATTTTTAACTCTCCAAATAAGGAACTAATAAAACCTGAGATATAATGACTATAAATATCCAGATATAATGCAGTAGAAATGATTCTTTTATACAAGCTGGGGCAAATGTAGGTTTACCGTTTTGAGTATGCGAAACAGTTTATTCTTGTATTGTTATTATATTATTTTCCATATAAACAACTGTAAGCCTACTTTTGTCCCACTCTGTACTTATACAGAAGAATATAATCCTGACTAAAATTATTTTCTAATTGCTTTTATTCCCATTAAAAAAAATTCTCACACAAGGATATATTTTAGGATATTTTCCCCATTGATTTCTAGAGAGTGTGGGAGGGAGGAGGGGGAGAGAAAAAGAAACATTGATTGGTTGTCTCCTCCATGTGCACTTACTGGGCCTGGGGAACCTGAAACTGAGGTACTGCCCTTGACTGGAAATCGAACCCGTGACCCTTCAGTCTGAAGGTGGATGGTCTAATCACTGAGCAACTGGCTAGGGCAACCAGGGCTGCTTTTATTCTCTTAATCAAATTTACATTGCTCTGGCCAGTGTGGCTCAGGTGGTTGGGCACATCCCATGAACCCAGAGGTCACCAGGCTTGTACAGGAGGCCAATTAATGGTTCTCTCATCATCTTTCTCTCTCCTTTCCTCTCTCTAAAATCAATAAAAACATATTTGAAAAAAATTTACATAAGAGAAGACATAAATTATTCCTATATTCCTAAATTGTTTTTAATAGACATAGTTGAAAACATTTTAAACATACAATATTGAGTTTATACTTTAATAAAATATGAAAATACTTTGCAATTATCCATCTTCAAGAATCTCAAATATTTTATAACCATTTTGCTAAGAGTGCCACTAAAAACTATCTTTCTAGATGTTAGTAACTTTTATCTTTAGAACCTTTCATAACTTTATTTTAGTTCTGAAGTTTTTAACTCTTTTTTAGGTGTGAAGTATCCAAAGTGCTATAAGTAATTGTCAATCTCTTTTTTTAATCCTTTAATGGAGGATATTTTTCCACTGATACAGAGAGTGAAAGGGAGGGGGGAGGGCGAGAGACATGATGTGAAAGAGATGCCTCAATTGGTTGTCACCAGCACAAGGGGTAGGGACCAATCTGCAACCCAGGTACATGCCCTTGACTGGGAAGCAAACAGGAGAACCCGAAAAACCCGAGAACTTATGATGCACAGGCGGTTGCTCTAATCATTGATCGCATGGGCCAGGGCTGTTCATAATTTTAAATAGTTGTTTAAACAAAAAAGAGCATTTTCATATTCAAATATCAAATGCGGTCAAGAGTACCGGAAACCAAATATATTTTGGGAAACCTTTCAAGTACATTTCATATTTTAAAATAAGTTTTGAGTATTAGAAAAGTTAAATCTTTTAAAGATTAATTTAAATTTTATCTTACAGGATAAAACATGCAACTAAAGTAATGTGGGTGAATTCAAACAAAGTGACATATATAGTGAAATATGTAGATCCCTTTCATTTAAAACATTTACAGAAATTAAATATGCAAATACTTGGGCCTGGCATATTAATTAGATGCAGGCAACTGCAAAATTTACCATTTATATTCTTGATTTACTTAAAGTAACTAAAAATGAATTCAAGTGAATTTCAGTAGCAATGCCAGCATTCCAGAGAGCAGTGGCATGCTGGTCTTGGCCGTGAAAAGACCCGGGCTCCACCGGGCTTTGGCACTGTGGACGCAAATTAAGCTTCCTGAGCCTCAGTTTCCCAATCTGTACGGCGGGCATAACCCTTTGTAAGGCTGTGTGCAGATTAAATAATTTATTTCAGGATATTGTTACAATTCAAAATAAAACAATATCAACACTGGTGCCCCGGTTAAATAACTTCAAATGAAAACTGACTTACATTATTACCCAAGACCAATTTCATGGGACTCACAAAATGTAAATGTTTTAGATGAGGTAAAAGGTAGCATCGAAAGGCACTGTTGAAGCCAGAGAATAAATGACAAAAATCTCATCTCTAAAGGATCAAAAAGTATGTTTGTATGGACTTACAGTAAATGCTTTGAGGGGAAAAGTATTTTTAAGGTCCTAAGTAAATATGTATTTTCGTACATTTCTGCCATCATTGAAGACAAAACGAAAACAATCATTAGTTTAAAAAAAATCTTATTCCTTAACTTGTTTTTAAAGCAAAATATGTATTCTGCACACTTTGTCTGTGACATGCCGTTATGGGCTTTCTGGCCTTAAAAAACTCGGGGCCATTTAAACCCCCGCAGGGACCGGCCCGGCAATAAGCCCCTCACACGGGGCCGAGCGGCGAATGCACCTGCGCTTTGTAGCAATCATAGAAGGAGGAGGAGCCGGACATCACGCCGCCGAACACATCCGTTAGCCTGCCGCTGGGCTCGGCGCCGAGGTTCCAGCAGCGATTCGCGCCTCCGCGGAACGCCACCTTGGGCTGCACGGGCGGGAAGGGGGAACCAGAGAGAGACGTGATCACGCGGGGCGAAGCCACGGCCGAAATGGCACTGCTGTTCCCCTCGGCCGCTCTTCCCCTCAACAGCCCAACTGCATCCCGAACCCCCGACGACGAGGACGCTAACTTGGGGCCCGGGCGGGCGTCCCGCCTCCGCCGCCCGCCATCACCTCAGCGCCGCCGCCGCCACCGCCGCCCGAGGTGGAGGCCGCAGCGGCAGCCCGGGCGTCGCAGCCTCCCGGCCCGTCCTGTCAACCGCGCCGCGAACCCCACGCCGCCCCCCGCCCGACCTGTCGCCGCGCCCTCAGCCCCTTCCCGCGGCGCGGCGGCGGCCCGGGCGCCCCGTCGAGGCTCTTCACAAAGCAACCTGCCCTCTCCTGCCCTGAGGCGACCTCCGCAGAGAACAGCGTCTAAGGGACGCGCCTTCCTTCTCCTCAGCCTCTCCTCACGGTCGCCGCCGTCCCCCAAGTCCGGTCGCCACCCAGACTCTGACCATCCCCACCGGTTCCCTCAAGTCCCCCCCGTAGGCCCGGAGGGTGAGGGAGCTGCCAGGGCTGTCCGCCTCTCACCTCCATGGGACCCTCAGCCCCTCTGGGACTCGGTACAGCGTCTGGGGCACCGGGGTGAGGGGGGGCGTCGAGGCCCGGCTCCCTCAGCCCGCACCCCGCCGCTGCCGCCTCCGCCGCCGCCGCCCCGGGCGCTGCCTGGAGCGGGTCCGTGGGTGGGGGGCTCGGAGCGGGGAAGGAGGGTCCGGGGGGAGAGGCCGTTATATTGCCGACCCCCGCCTCGCGACCCGGCACCGAACCGCCCCGGCCCGCCCCCTTCTCTGAGACCCGCCCCCCGCTTTGCACCCCCTTCATTGGCCCGCTGCCTAGCCAATGGGCAACTGCCTCCAGGGCCCGTTACCCTCCACCCCCCAGAGACAAGGCCGAGAGAGGGCGGTTAGGCGACCTCGTTCTCTCACAGCTTCTGAGCTTTTCCCGCTCAAAGGAAGCGGCTTAGCGATTGGCCCGGACCGGCAAGCACCAGCCCGATGATTGGCTGATGGCGCAGTGGGAGGGGCGGGGTGTGGAGAGGAAAGAACGCGAGCTTTACCGGGTGAGACAAGTGAGGGAACTGGTCGAAAAGACTGGAGAAATCGCTCAGCAACAGGCTGATCGCCGTAAACCTATCCACTGTCCATCTGGTGCCAACATTTAACTTTTTTTTTTTTTTGTCCCGCAAGCCCCTCCCCCAACTCCCAGAATCCTTTGGAGCCGCTGGAGAATAATAGACTTTGCCCGTTCGCAGAGGGTGAGACAACCCTTACGGAACTGGGTGCTGTTGGCAAACGCCCGAGGGAGAGCGGCCCTCGGTCCTGGGTCCCGGGAAGTGAGGGGTGAGGGCATTCGGGTGTTAACTTTTGGACAAAGTCCATTTCTCTGTGCACCCCGACAAGCCGCGGGCAGTCCCGTTTCGAGAGGCGGTATCTCGGAGAAAAACGAGTTTTTTGTTCCGAGACAAGGCCGAAAAAAATGTGTGTGCGTTGACATAGCGAAGATGATTAAAAAAAAAATAAACACAATAAGCACCTTTTAGGGTGTTTATGTTTAAAACGGAACCTGGAACGCTGGCCGGGGTCGCTCAACTTGGTGTAGTGCACAGGCCCCGCACGCCAGGGTTGCGGGTTCAATCCCTGGCCCGGGGCGTGCGCCGGAACCAACTAATGGTCCCAGAACCTGGCCGGTGTGGCGCAGTGGGCAGTGCCAGCCCACAGGCGGGAGGATCCCAGGTTGGGTTCCTGTCGAGGGCACCTGCCGGGGTGCGTGCGGGCTCCATCCCTGGTAGAGGGCGTGCAGGAGGCAGCCGATCGATGCTTATCGTTGATGTTTCTCTCTCTCCCTCTCCCTTCCTCTCGGAAATGAGTAAAAACAACAAAATTAAAAAGAACCAATTAATGCATAAAATAGTGGAACAACAAATCAATCTCTCTGTCTCTCAAAAAATCAATAAAAAGTAATAAGAAAAAACAAGCAAAAAACTTGAGAAGCAGTTAAGTGGGAGATGGTTTTTTTTTTTTGTTTGTTTGTTTTTTAACTCAGGCACAAATTATAAATAGAAAAGGGGCAAGTTTTATTGGCTCATAGTGACCTGATAGTTATTGTGGATCTCTACTCTGTTTTGATTTTAGAAAGTGGACCAGCTGGCCTGGCTTTTCCTACATCACCCTTAAAATTGCTGATGTGAAACTCATTTCCTCTCCTTGCATTGAAAAATTACTGTTCTCTCTGCCTGTCTCTCTCTCTCTCATAGTACCCACAAAAGTTTGAAAAACTACAAATCTTTTAATGTATTTTTGCTGTAATAAGATAGACATATGACTTATCATTTAAACCCCTTTCAAGTATATAATTCATTAGCACTTAGTACATTCACAATGTTGTGCAACTATTACCACTATCGATTTCCATAAAAATTAAAAAATATTTTTATTCAGAGAGAGGGAGGAAGGGGGTGAAAGAGAGAGAAACATCAATGATGAGAATCATTGATCAGTTACACTCTGCATGCCCCCTTGCTAAAGTATGGAGCGGGAAACCCTGGCATGTGTCCTGATCCAGAATTCAACTAAGACCTCCTGGTTCATGGGTCAATGCTCAACCACAGACCCATACGGACTGGGCACCCATACATCATTTATTATCCCAAACAGAAACTCTGTAGCCAATTAGCAATAATTCCCCAATTCCTCTACCCCCAACCCCTGGTAACCTCTAGTCACTATGTACCTGCCTGTTCTAGGTACCTCATATAAGTGTAATCAAACAATATCCTTTTGTGACTGTCTTATTTCATTTGTATAATATCAAGGTTCATGTATGTGTCAGAACTTCATTCCTTTTTGCAGTTGAATAATATTCACTATATGTGTATAACACATTTTGTTTATTCATTCATCAGTTGATGGACACTTGGATTGGTTTCACCTTTTCACTCTTGTGATTAATGCTGCTTATGAACATTAGTGTTCAAATATTTGATATTCTATTTTCCCCCAATTATTTTGGACATATACCTAAGAGTGGAATTGCTGGGTCATATGGTAATTCTGTTGAACATTTTTAGGAGCACCTAACTATTTTTCACAGCACCTGAATCATTTTACATTACCATCACAATGTGCCAGTGTTTCAATTTCTCCATATCCTCACCAACACTTATTTTCATTAAAAAAAAACACAACTGCCCAGTGTGGCTGTTGGTTGAGCGTCATCCATGTACCTCAGTGGGAGGTTGCCCATTCAATTCCCTGTCAGGGCACATGCTCAAGTTTCTGGCTTGATCCTCAGTAGGGGATGTGCAGGAAGCAGCAAATTGATGTATTGATGTTTCTATCTCTCTCTTCCTCTCGATTTCTCTGTCCGATATAAATAAGTAAAACCCCCACCTAAAATGCTAAAAAACCAACAAACACAAACATTCAAGAGGGTGTGATGCAGTATCTCTGTGGTTTTGATTTGCACTTTCCTACAGCTAATGATGTTGAGCATTTTTTATGTGTTTATTAGCCATTTGTATATAATCTTTGAGAACTATTCAAGTCCTTTGATCATTTATACTGCCTTGTTCAATATTGGTATGGTGTGTTTTGGAAATGAACATTATAGCACAATTTACAAAATATTGAACTTGTGTGACTACATTAGTAAAGGGAATATTTTTGTTATGGAGCAAGTATATAGTATATAGTTTAGTCTTTTCTTTTAGCTCTTATATTTCTCTTGTGGAAGTTCTCTACTAATGAACAGGTATTTTGAGAATTGATTGGAATTGGTTTCACAATCTTACCCGAAGATAGAGAAAAATCTCAGATTAAAGTGAGAAGGCATTAGAAATACTCAAAATAGCCCTGACCAGCAATGCTCAATGATTAGAGCGTTGACCCATGCACCAAAGGGTCTCTGGTTCAATTCTTAGTCAAGGGTATGTATCTGGGTTGCAGGTCAAGGTGTGTGTGGGGAGGCAACCAATCGATATATATCTCTCTCTCCCCTCCTGCAACCCCCCCCTCTCTGCTCCCTCTTCCTCCCTTCTTCCCTTTCACTTTTTCTAAAAATCTTTGGAAAAAATGCCCTCGGGTGAGGATTAACAACAACAAAACACACACACACACACACACACACACCTCAAATAACTACTTTATATCTTCCTTGCCTTCATAAAAATTCAATTTCTTAAATTTCTCTATTTCTTGAATGTCCCTATATAGGAGCAATCATGAAAGATTTTTATATATAACCAGAGGCTCGATGCATGAAATTCGTGCAAGGGGCTTTGCCCAGAAGATGGTCTGGAAGGCCGTTTGGCTGTCTGGTCTAATGAGCATATTACGCTTTTATTGTTATAGATAAGATAGATCACACACATTTCAGTAGCCTTGACTCAACTCAGAATGATGGTGTCCTTTAGTAACCCATTTATATTCTTGCTATTTTGAGAATAATTAAATGAATCTGAATTTATGATTGGATTTTTAAAAAAGATATTTACTTAAGAACATTCTTTGATAGAACTAGGAACAATTTAAACCTATTTAATCCTAAAAACTTAGTGCAGAAGACAGACTTTCACCTCCAAAATATATTTAAAAGTTGCCTTCTCCTCCTCCTCTTCCTCCTTATTCTTTTGCAACTCTGGAAGACAATGTAGTACTTCTTCAGTTACATTAATGAAATCCTTTTTATATTTTTTACAGTTTTGAGTGATAAAAATAAATATAACTTCATTATTCTCCCAAATAAAACTTTAAATTTAAATAAAGCATTTATTTTTTGAAAGGTTAAGGTGTACTGTGGGCATAACCTCAGTGCCAAAGAGAGAACTGAATTAATCCTCCATAGAAAATAATCATATAATTCCAAGGCAGGATATAACTAAATCTCTGCAGGATTATTATATATGTTCACAAATGTATTTTTTAAAATATATTTTATTGATTTTTTTCACAGAGAGGACGGGAAAGGGATAGAAAGCCAGAAACATCAGAGAGAGACATCAATCAGCCGCCTCCTGCACGCCCCCTATTGGGGATGTGCCCGCAACCAGTGTACATGCCCTTGATCGGAATCTAACCTGGGACCTTTCAGTCCCCCGGCCGACGCTCTATCCACTGAGCCAAACCGGTTTCGGCCACATCTGTATTTAAAAAATTTTTTTTCCAGTTTCCTAAAGGTCTAGTGGTCCAATGACTTAATTGGGCTGCAAACCTGCTGTGATTCAAACATACGATTCTTCTCAGACTTCTCTGACTCAAGGGACTAAATTCCTTTAATTATTCTTTCTGATATTAACTGGGCTGCCAGACATGGTTTGTCAACCTCTAATAGTTTGTTGGGAGATTTATAAAATACTCCTTTTAGAGTTATTTGCAACCACTTCTCCCTTTTTAGATACTCAAATTATCGCCCAACCGGCATGACTTTGTGTTTTTCTGGTCCTCTTGAATTACTTTTATAGTTTCTTCCTTTGTAGGAAGTAAGCTTGTTTCTGCTTTTTCCTTTCTGGTTGGATGGGGTTCCAGATTACTGTCTCTTAATCTGTGTTCCAGGAAACTTGTAGGTTTTTAACATAGTTTGAGATGAGATCCTGAAAGATTTATGCATTTACCTTTGCTGAGTAAGTTTTTCTGCTTGGAGTAGGGGAAGATACTTAAGTTGATTAATATTTATTGGAGATATTATTGTGTTTTTCCTATGACAAAATCATCTCTTCAAAGGCCAGAATTGATGTTCTTATCTTTTTATATTTTGACATTTTTCTTTTAAAAATATTTTTTATTGATTTCAGAGGGGAAAAGAGAAAGAGAGAGGGAGAGAGAGAGAGAGAGAGAGAGATCAATAAGAGAGAATCTCTCACAGGCTGCCTTCTTTAGGTCCCCTGCTGGGGATGGAGCCCACACCTATGTGCCCTGACCAGGAATTGAACTATGGCCTCTTTCTTAGTTCATAGATCAATGCTTAACCACCGAGTCATGCCGGTTGGGCGATATTTTTCTAAATATAGCATTTCTTGAGTTGATTTTTATGGGGTTGTATTTGATATTTAAACAGAGAATTAGACATTGAACTAGGGTTTTCTTTGTAAATTAAGAGTTCTGAATATCTCTGTTTCATCGCCCTCCAAAACTGAGTTTCGATTTCTCATGTTGATTGGAACCAGATGTTAGAAAAGGTTCATAGCAATGCCACCAGAAAAAAGGCACCATAGAAAAATCTCTACCAGTAATTTTCTATAGGCCTTTAAGTTTCTCCTAATTTGAGAGATCCCTAAACTATATTTGGGGTCTTCTGATATCAATGGACCAGAAAACAGCTTCTTTAAAAAATTTAAAAAGTTAATAAAGATATACCTGTATAGATAAAGTGCTTAATAATTTTAATAAAACTACTATGGATATTTTACCAATTAAAAATTACGATCCAGAGTTTTAATTTAGGTCACAAAGTTCAAGGACTTATGAGGAGACCTATTTTTAAAGGTCCATTAAAGCTTTGCACATTGTAATATACCGCAGCAAGCAAGCTTTCTACCAAAGGGTAATCAAAGGACATTCATGAAAGATGTGGTTTCCAAATTGGATGATTATATACTCTTGAGGTGCAAAATAGATTCTGGATTTATAGACTCTTCCTGAAAATGCACAGCCCACCTAATAGTTTCAATTTTTGAGCAGCCCCAATTTCTATATTATTTTAAGTCTCACTTTTTATTTATGCTTTTCCAACAAGTATTTATTTATTGTATTTCTTTATTTATTTCAGAGAGAATGGGAGAGGGAGATAGGAACATCAATGATGAGAGAGAATCATTGACGGACTGCTTCTTGCAAGCTTCCTACTGGGATCAAGCCTGCATTTCAGGCATGTGCCCTTGACCGGAATTGAACCTGGGATCCTTCAGTCCGCAAGCTAACACTCTAGCCACTGAGCCAAACTGGCTAGGACCCATCAAGTATTTATTATTAGTTAAACTATGACTCAGGATCCTAGGGTGGGATATACCCAGGTCCCCCTTTACCTCCATGGGAGAAGGATGGAGGACAGAAGACAAGTAGAATCCAGCCAGTTCAGATCTTCCCAGGAGACACGCTTTTCTGCCCAATGTCCATCCCAGGCTGACATCTAGGATATGGGGCAAAGGGACTTACTTGTACACATGCTGTTACCAGTTGCACAAAGAGACATCACCCGTTTAGCAGTCATTGCCTTCTCACAGTGATGGAAGTCCAGGTAGTTCTGCCAACAGTTCCTGGTCTGGTTCTGGTTGGGGAAGAGGCTGCCAAAAGGGGCAGTCTGGTAGTTCTTGATTTTGATCTTGATGTCTTCTGCCATGTTGTTGGCTCCTAAAGATACCTCTGAAGCTGCCTGTCTCACTTTCTGTGACAGGACCTACTTATAGATTCAATCTGGAAGCTGGTTTGTTTTATAAATCACTGTGTTAAATAAGAAGAGGCTTAGGTATCTATATTGGAGTTTGTCAGAGCTAGGAGGTAGTTGTTTCATTGCTTCTAAAAACAGCTCATATTCTGAGCTGGCCCCTAATTAGGCAAGTTTCTCCAGCCCTATCCTTCCCCAGGACACCTACAGGATTGAAATCTGGAGAAGGAACTTCCTTGATTCCTGCTTTGGAGGCAGACTAGGGGGGTTTCCCCAGTTGGAAGGCCCAACCTCTGTTTCAAGGTCTTTTACCACTGGAATCTTAATGTTTTTCTGACTTAATAATCTGGTTCTCTGTTCTCTGTCTCTTTCTCTTTAATAAATTATTTTTAAAGCAGTTTTATGTTCACAACAAAATTAAGTGGAAAATGCAGAGTTCCTCTTATTCCTATATGTACAGCCTACCCCAATATCAGCATCCTGCACCAGATGGTATATTTGTTAAAATCAATGAACCTGCATTCAGACATCATTGTCACCCAAAGTCCATAGTTTACATGAGGGTTCACTTGGTGGTGTACATTCCAAAGGTTTTGACAAATATATAAATTACATGTATCAATCACAATAATATCATACAGTGTAGTTTCACTGTCCTAAAAATCTCCTGTGTTTCACCTATTCATCCCGCCTTCACCTCCTAATCTCTGGTAACCACTAGTCTTTTTACTGCCTGCATATTTTACCTTTTCATATTGGCATCTTTCACTTAGTAATATGCACTTAAAGCCCCTCCATGTCTTTTCATGTTTTCATAGCTCATTTATTTTTAAGACTGAATAATGTTTCATGTCTGGCTGTACCACAGTTTATTTATAAATTTACCTACTGAAGGAAATCTTGATTGCTTCTGACTTTTGGCAGTTATGAACAAAACTGCTATAAATACCCATATGCAGCTTTTTGTATAAACATGTCTTCAACTCATTTGGGTAAATACCAAGTAGTGCTGAATTGTATGATTAGTTTTATAGGAAACTGCCAACCTGTCTTCCAAAGTGCCTATATCATTTTGCATTCCCGCCAGCAGTGAATGAGAGTCCCTGTTGCTTCACATTTAGCATTTAGTGTTACCAGTGTTTTTAATTTTGGCTATTCTATTAGGTGTATAATGGTATCTCATTGTCCAGTATTCATTTTTTACCTCTTGCTTTTATGCATTTCTGGCTCCTAATTGCTTCTCTACTTTTCTTTCTACTCCACCTTATAAATAAGTGGTTCTCAGAGCATGGTCCCAGACCAACAGCATCAAAACCACCTAGAAACTTGTTAGAAATGCAAGTTTTGGGGCCTTGCCCAAAACTATTAAATGAAATATTCTGGGGGTGTGGCCCAATAACCTATAATTTAACAAAAAGAAGCTGTTTTATAGGTGATTCTGATGCAAACTGAAGTTTGAAAATAGGGTTCTAGACCTGCACGGTCCTATATGCTAGCCTCCAGCCATACATAACCATTGAGTTCCTGGAATATGACTAGAAGGCATTGAGATATGCTGTAAGTGTAAAATACACTATGGATTTTGAAGACTTAGTATGAAAAAATAGTATAAAATATCTCATTAGTAATTTCAATATTGATTATATATTGAAATTATAATATTTTGAATATACTAGGTTAAATAAAATATTTTATTAAAATTAATTTTACCCGTTCCTTTTTAATAGTTACAAGAGGTTACTAAAAGATGGTAAATCATATATGTGGCTCTCATATTTCTAGTGGACAGCATTATTCTAGATCATGAGTCTGCAAACTATAGTCTGTGGGCCAAACCTGACCTACTAACTGTTTTTTAAAAAAATACATTTTGCCCGGCTAGTATGGCTCAGTGGTTTAGCGTTGACCTATGAACCAGGAGGTCATGGTTCAATTCCCGGTCAGGGCACATGCCCAATTTGCAGGGTCCATCCCCAGTAGAGGGGTGTGCAGGAGGCAACCAATCAATGATTCTATCTCATCATTGATGATTCTATCTCTTTCTCCCTCTCCCTTCTTCTCTGAAATCAATAAAAAAATATTTTTAAAAATATATCTGTTTTTATTGAGTTTTAGAGAGAAACATCAATCTGTTGCCTCCCAAGAAACATGGTTTGGTTGCCTCCCATATGCATCCCAATAAGGGCCAAACCTGAAACATGGGCATGTGCTCTGACCAGGAATCGAACCGGTGACCTTTGGTGTAGTGGACAATGCTCAACCAACTGAGCCACACTGGCTAGGGCTGGCCTACTAACTATTGTTATATGGTCCATGAGCTAAGAATGGTTTAAATTTTTAAATAGTTGAAAATATTTTTTTCACAAAAGAATTATATTCCATTATATATGAAAATTATATGAAATTTAAGTTTTGTTATCCATAAATAAGCTTTTATTGGAATATGAGCAAACGCATTTATTTGTGTACTGTCTATGGGTGCTTTTGCTATACAATGGCAGAAAAGTGACAAGGACCCCATGGTCTACAGTCTTAAATATTTACTATTTGGCCCTTTGCAGAAAAAGTTCCAGACTGTAGGCTGCCACATACTCCCTGGGAGAGGATACTACTTTTTTAATTATTATTATTCTACATTTAATGTGCTCCTACTCTTTGTCCCTAACCTTTGCGTAGCTTTTAGGCCCAACTGCTTGCCCAAATATTAGTAGTATTTTGGGGTTACAAAATTTGACCTAATGCATTATTTAACCTACAAAAATGTGAGCTCAAAATGTTCTTGTTTTCCTAGAACTGCACAAGGAACTTCTGGACCCAGCAAAAGGGAACAGAGATGTTCAATACTTCTTTCTCCAAAGGTAGGGCCTTCTTTCTCAGAGAACAAGAGAACTCAGGACTGGCATTTCCATCGGATTGAGTGGTGAGTCTATGATTTAGAGCTGGCTGTTCTATGATTTAGGGCTGGCTGTTTCTTTCCAACTCAGCACCACACCTTGAATTAAAACACACACACACACTCTCTCTCTCCACACCTTATGCCTACTCTCAGCTAGTTTAGTTGGCTTCTAAGCGACTTGTCCTGCCACATATTATGGTTTTTCCACTCCAGTGAAGCAGACGTCTGCATTCCTTTGTGAGCCTCTTGATCCTTGTTCCTTACCACCCGCAGCCACAGCCTTGTTGGCTCAATGAATCTTTATGGTCTCATTTTATAGGATCTCAAAGAAGAGAAGTATGGCTGTGGTTTCCAGAATGTTAATTGATAACAGTTCTTGGCAATAGTGTTCTTTATGACTTTCCCTCCTTAACATGCTCCTTCTACCCATGACATCACTTCTTAATAGATTGCACTAGTCTGGCGTTCTCAACCCCGCCCTTCCCACCCCAATCCCATCCCCACTCCCAGTCCCACCCTATGCACATCACCTTCTTCATCCTTTCTTCCTTGCTCTACCGATTATATTTAGGACTATATAACTTTCTAATATGAACTACTTTGTAAGCAAGCTCCTTGAACACTATTAAGATGTAAATATCACTGATTAAAAGGAGACTCACTGAGAGTTATTGCTCCCCATTTCAACCACACTTCATTGTCAAAGTTAAGGAAGGGTCTTACATCTCTATTCAAGAACTCTCCTTAGATTTTATAGTTGACTTGAATTTAAGCCCTAGGCTGGGATTGGGAAGAGACAGGAATCACCTGTCACATAGGTAAGCCCTAAACAAGCCTGGCTTTTATTATGTAGCACATCGTAAAATATTGGGCACCAAGAGGGAAATCTATTGGGAGGTTCCCATTGGAAAATAAGCTGAAGATCGAGTGGCCTAACGTTTTATTCCAGACAATCTCCAAATTTCTGGCCTTTGTCTTCTCTGGGTTTTACTTTTCTCATCTGTAAATAAAGGGTCTAATTAGTCTACCTTTAAAGTTCCAACTCTAAATTTTTCTGATTCTACATCCCCATCTATCACCTAAAGACGACAAACTCTAGCTTCAAAGATTGAGTAATGTTAATGAAATGCCAAAAATAAAAACTTGTTGAATTCCTCAAACGAGAATTGATTGAACTCCCACTTAATCAGAATGAGCAAGAAATGAAGTATTCCAATGTATTCCATATGTTGGTTAAATGGAATTTGTTATATACCATATACATATTAGCAAATATTTATGTAATTAGAAAAGAATAAAATACTCAATGGTAGAATTAGGATAACCACAACATAAGCAGTTTTTAAATTGATTTTTAGAGAGAGAGGAAGGCAGAGGGATAGATAGAAACAGCGATGAGAAACATCATCAATCGGCTGCTTCCTGCATGTCCCACAATCCAGGCATGTACCCTCACAGGGAGTCGACCTCTTGGTACATGGAATGATGCTCAATCCATTGAACCACACTGGCCAGGATAAACTTTTTGATTCAACCTCTTTCAGTGCCCTCAGGATAGATTCTGAATTCTTATAATAATTGTACAGCACTGGAGCTACAGATGAGATGAGACTGGACTCAGTTAACAATATATAATTAAAATTACTTCCTGAAAGCTTTGCTTATCATTTTTCTTTCTCACAAAATAGAATATATCAAAATTCAAATTACTAGAACCACAAAATTACATAATTTTAGATCTGGAAGGGCCCTTAAGGATCATTTCCCCCACTCCTCAAATGTACACATGAAAAACCTCAGAGAAGTCCAGATCACAGAGCTGGGGGTGCCAGAGCTGACTGTAGAACTTGCTGCCTCCTGGAGAAATTGATGTTTATCACATCACAGTCACTTTGTTTCTAAGTCTGTAGTAAGGCATCATATTCTTTTAACAATTATCTGCTCATGTAACCACTATCATAATCGTCCATCATTGAGAAATATTCTGCTAGCCAGAATAGTACTGGTGTCTTTTGAAAATGATTAGTAAAATGTGAGGCATGTGGGACTACATGAATACTGGTTGTCTTTTTTTAAGAGATAAAATATAAGTTTTCAAAACTAACATTTTTAAGTTTACATAGCACCAAATATTTTATTTGCAAAAATTTTCATTTTTCATCTAGATGGTTTCGGCATCATGCAGATCAGATTTCTTTATAATTAATTAGATATTTATCCATAAATTTAGAAGCTACTATCTTGGGTTTACATCAGTTTTTTTATAGGAAGGAGAGCATAATATATAAGAATACGTTTTCTCACTGTCTTTCATTCTTTCTCTCTCTCTCTTCCTCCATGTGTGTGTGTGTGTGTGTGTGAAAAAATATATATCTTATAGTTGGATAGATCTGGGGTGTGCCCCCCAAATTTGCATGTTTAACAAGTTCAAGGATGATGTTGTAAAAGAAATGGAAGACACACTGTGAAACAGACAATATTTCACCAGACAATATTTATGTAGATCTAGGTCTATCTTTTTATATTTCTTTGAAGTGTTTTCTTATGCAAATGTTCTATAGCTTATAATAAATCCTAAAATTTATTTTATTTGACTATAAAAGTAATACATACTTGCTTTAAAACACTATATAAATGTATAAACTAAAATTTTTCTTCCCCTCATCTTCCCACTTCCTTCAAGGAATATCTACTATTAATGGTTTGATATGAATCCTTCCGGACATTTTTTACTTAAAAAAAAAGAAAAAAAAACATATATATGTATATGTATATATATATATATATATATATATATATATATATATATATATATTATTGATTTTATTTTTACAGAGAGGAAGGGAGAGGAATAGAGAGTTAGAAACATCGATGAGACATTGATCAGCCGCCTCCTGCACGCTCCCTACTGGGGATGTGCCTGCAACTAAGATACATGCCCTTGACCGGAATCGAATCTGGGACCCTTGAGTCCACAGACCGATGCTCTATCCACTGAGCCAAACCTGTTTCAGCCAGACTTTTTTTTTTTACTTTTAATACAAACAAATATTAAAAGTTTAAGTCTTGCCCGGAACTGGATTCAGTGCAAAAAAAAAATCAATTATAGCTTTTAATTTTTTAAAATAAATCTTTATTGTTCAGATTATTACACTTGTTTTTATATTTTCTCCCCATAGTTCCCCTCCACCTGGCTCCCACCCCACCCACTGACCTTACCTCCCCCCCATTGTCCTCACCCATAGGTGTATGATTTTTGTCCAGTCTCTCCCTGCACCCTCCTCACCCCTTTCCCCCTGAGAAAGGTCTCTGTATAATATTTTTTATTTCAGTCAGTGTATGTTTAATTTCTAGTTGGTCCTTTTTCATCTCTAATTGGTCCTTTTTCTTCTCCTCTTGGGTCTTGCTAAATTTATTAATCTTTTCTAGGAAATTCTTGAAAAACCTTATAACCGTGGTTTTGAACTCTATATCCAGTCGTTTGTTTTCCTCCATTTCTTTTGTTTGTGATCTGTTCCTTTGTCTCTGCATTTTCACTGCTTCTCTGAGTTGATAGAGTAGCTTTATGTGCTAGGTGTCCTATATAGACCAGTATCTCTGCCTCCTCAGTTACCGAGGTGGACTGTGTATACAGCCTTGTTGTAGTTAATTCTTGACTGTTTTTGGTACCAATTGACCTCCAAGCCAGTTGGTTGTGAGGATCAGCTGTTTCAATGCCGGGGGGAACTTCTGTGCTGGACTCCGCCTTAAGACTTGCAAGACTACAAAAGCCTCTGTGCTCAGCTTGAATGGAGTGGAGTCTCATGGTGGGGCAGACAGCCTTGACTTCCCTGTCAGCCCCTGGTCTCAGTGTCCCTCTGCACGCCTCCAAATCTCTGCTTTTCACTGCTCTCCTGAGTTTCCATGCACTCTGGGGACCCTATGATTCTGGGTCCCCAGGGATTTTCCCAAAACTGGGGTTCAGTGCAGTTCAACCTGAATTTCAGTGCAGTTGGAAACTTTTTTCTTCCTCCCGCTAGAGAAAGCCCAAGGCACAATCAGCAGGCAGTCCTCTGTGTGAGCATGCACCTCCAGACCTCTGCCTTTCGAGGCTCCCCTGTTTTCCTGCACTCCTCCTTTTTCACAACAGCCCAGACTTCCCCGTATGAGTCTCACCCGGAAATGGGGTTCAGTGCAGTAGGATAGGGGGTTCAGTGCAGTCAGGAGTCTCAGTCTCCCTCCTGGAGAAAGGAAGCCAGCCAGGCACTCTGCCCCGGCCTCTCCACGTGCATGTCTCCATACCTCAGCTGTTTGCAGCTCCTCTGAGTCTCCGTGAGCCTCTCTCTTTCTTTCTAGTTGTAGAATTTCCACTCAGCCAGCTTTCCTGTGGTTCTGGATAATGTCTGTTCTATCTTTTGTAGTTTTGAAATTGTTGTGAGAGGCAGCAGTTTAGGTGTTCACCTATGCTGCTATCTTGGTTTCTCCTCAGCTTTTAATTTTTTATAAAAATGAGGTTATAGTATAGTGTAATGTGATTCTACAACTTACTTTTTTCAACTAACAATATATCATGGTGCATCTCTCAAAGCATACACTATTTTAAATGACTATATAGTATTCCAGTAATATGAATCAATCCTCTATTGATTAACATGTAGGCTTCCCCCCAATTTTCACCCATTGTTTTTTGTTCACTTCTCTTATTAACTCTTTTTTTTTTTAATCTTCTGAGGAACACTTTTTTTAAAGTGTTGGGGCTTATTAGCTCTTAAGGATAAAGGATAAAGTCATAATAGTGGGATTTCTGTACTGAAGAATAAGTCCACTTAATATGTTGATCCATGAGACAAAATACCTTTCAGAAAAGTTATACCATTTTATACCTTTACCAGAGGTGTAAGAGGATCCATATTCTGGGTGTCATAATTTTTTCTTTGTTAATTTAGTAATCAATTAATACTATATCCTTGTTAGCTTTATTTACATTTCTTTGATTACTAATGAGGTTAAACATATTCTCATATGTCTATTGACCATTCAGTTATTCTTTTATAAATTATTCATTCTTGCCAAAACCGATTTGGCTCAGTGGATAGACCATCAGCCTGCGGACTGAACGTCCCAGGTTCGATTCTGGTCAAGGGCACGTACCTGGGTTGTGGGCACATCCCCAGTAGGAGGTGTGCAGGAGGCAGCTGATCGATGTTTCTCTCTCATTGATGTTTCTAGCTCTCTATCCCTCTCCCTTCCTCTCTGTAAAAAATTCAATAATATATATATATATAAATATTCATTCTTAGTTCCATGAAATAATTAGTTTTCTCTTATTAACTTGTAAAAGTTCTCTGTATATTTAAGAAGTTAGTTATTTATCATGAGTAGCAAATATTTTCCCAATATGTTAATTGTCTCTCAACCTTGTTTATAGTAATTTTTGCTATGCAGAACATATAGAAGTTGCTTTCATTTGTGTGTTTTGTGTGTATGGTCAAACCTATCAATCTTTTCCTTTTAGGTTCCAAGACTTCATGTCAAACCTATAAAAATCTCCCATTACCCCAGGATTATAAAATGTGCTATCATATTTTCCTCTTAGAACTCTCATGGTTCCATTCTTCTGCATTTAATTCTTTAATCCATCTGGAATTCATTTTGGTATAAACTGAGAGGTATGGGTCTAGCTTTATTTTTTCCTAAATAGTCATTTGTTCCAATAGCATTTATTGAACAATTCATCTTTTCCCCACTGATTTTAACTTTTACTTAGCTACGTTCCCAAATACATTTGTCTCTACTTTTGGACTTCATTCTGTTACCTTGGTCTATTGTCTATTCCTGTCTTAATAACACATTGTTTTAATTTCTGTAGCTTAAAATATTTTCTAATAACTGGGAAGCCTACGTCTTTAAAATATTAATTTTTATTTCCACGAATTTTATTTTTTAAAGTAATTCTTTATTGTCAAACATATTACATATGTCCCCTTTTTCCTCCCATTAGCCCCTCCAGCCCAACCCTGTTCCTCCTCTCCCCCCGTCCTTCAGTACCTTATGTCTGTATCCATGAATTATGCATATACGTGTACCATGAGTTTTAAAATTGAGTTGAGCCTGGCTGGTGTGGCTCAGTGGTTGAGTGTTGACCTATGAACTAGGAGGTCATGGTTTGAGTCCCTATCAGGGCACATATCTGAGTTGTGGGCTCACATCTCAGTGTGGGGTGTGCAGGAGGCAGCCAATCAATGATTCTCTATCATCATTGATGTTTCTATCTCTCTCTTCCTGTCTCTTCCTCTCTGAATTAAATAAAAATATTTTTAAAAAATAAAATAAAGCCTTAACTGGTTTGGCTCACTGGATAGAGCATCGGCCTGCAGACTCAAGGGTCCCAGGTTCAATTCCGGTCAAGGGCATGTACCTTGATTGCAGGTACATCCCCAGTGGGGGTTGTGCAGGAGGCAGCTGATTGATGTTTCTCTCTCATCGATGTTTCTAACTCTCTATCCCTCTCCCTTCCTCTCTGTGAAAAATCAATAAATTATATTTAAAATAAAATAAAATTGAGTGGAAATTCATGTAACGTACAGTTAACCATTTTTATTTATTTTATTATTTTATTTTATTGATTGATTTGAGAGAGCAAAACATTAATTTGTTGTTCCACTTGTTTATGTATTCATTGGTTGAATCTTTTATGTGTCCTAATTTAGGATTGAAGGCACAATCTTGTGTATCAGGATGATGCTCTAATCAACTGAGCTACTAGGCCAGGACCTAAAGTTAACCATTTCAAAATGAGCAATTTAGTACATTCACATTGTCTTTCAACCACCTCCTCTTTCTGGTTCAAAACATTTTTATCATGCTAAAAGTAAACCCCGTACCCACTAAGCATTTTCTCCCTTCCACCCTCTTCACAAATTTTTAACACATACAAAAAGTTGAATTTTTATTATAAAATCTCAAGCTTCAGGTCCACTGTGTATTAAAGAAACAACATTCAAGTTCAAAATCATAGAGAAACCTTACCTGATTAAGGCCATCTTCCATCATGCCACTGTATCCCCCAAGCTTGTTTCTGCATCCCTAATAGCCCCAGACTCAGCTTGGATGCTGTTAATCTGCTGCTAAATTGCTTTGTGATTTTTCTCAAGCATCTGCTACTTGTGTTATTGCTCTTCAACAACCTTGTAAACCTGCTGCTTTTTTCTTTTCTCCAGTCCACCCTCATAGCAGCTGGCCCTGGCTTTACACCGTCACATTCTCATTAAATTATTTTTGATTGATTGTTACCAAAACTTCTATATTGAACTCAGCAGGGTGTCAGGAGACTGCCTAGAGTGTGATTTAAATGGGAATAAAGTGGGAGTTCAACATATGGCATATTACTTTCAGGTAATATACTACTACTAGTTGCCATTTATTAAGTGCCTATTAATTGTCATACACATTGTCTTGTTTAATTCTTTTTCTTTTAAAGCCTAACCTGAAGACATGTCCATTGATTTAGAAAGAGAGATGTGAGAGAGAAACACTGATCAGCTGATTTTGCACATGCCCGGGGGATAGAACCCACAATCTGGGTATGTGTCCTGACCTGACATAGAACCCTTGACCCTTTGGTGCATGGGACAATGGTCCAACCAACTGAGACACACTGGCAGGGGTGACACAGCACTTTCTACCATGCTGTATTTCCTCCATATATTCTTGCCGTCAAGAGCTACCCATTCTGTTACTCCAGTTCATGTTTCTACTTTCATTGTTACAGCCAGGTTTACTTAAAGGAAACAGCTAAGCCCTCCTGCTAAGGTGTATTATTAAAATAGTTATGAAGCACCAAAGAATCATTGCTTCTCTCACACATGACCTCATGTCATGCCCTGGTCAAGCTATCAAGGATCAAGGTAATTCTTTGCTTTAGTATGTCCTATGTCCTGGATGGAGTCCCACGATGGCTGGCCCAGGCTTTACAACTGTCATCTTAGCTGGAGCTGGAGTTGGTAAATAAAGTTGAAGCCAGGCGCAGCCAGCTCCACTGTAAAGATGGGCGACATCATTTTGCTAAGCAGGAGAATCCCAGTGGGTACCTGAAGCTCCAACTCTTCCTAATCGACCCACACTTGGCATCTCCCTATTTCCTGTCTTCTAGAAAGTGGGAGAAGCTCAGGGGTATCAGAGAGATCCAAGTCAGTTGCCATACCCAGCCCAGCCTCCCCTCGCAGTTGCAGAAAGACAGGCCACCTTTGGGATGGTCTAGTCCTGGATCTGTGTTCTCAGAGAACAGAGGCCCTAGATGTGAAAATACAAGGCATGGGTTTATGATGCAGCTATGCCAATTAGCAGCTCTTGCAACCTTTGTGAATGCAAAGACACTTAGTCCTAATAAATTTCCTTATCGGTTAAAAAGTGTGTGTGTGTTTAAGAAAAATAATAGCAACTTTCCTACCTGCTTATAAAGTTTTTCTGATGTCATGGTTATAGTTTGCTATAAATGATTAAGTCATTATCATCATTTAACTGCGTAATAAAGACTTTGAAGAGGTAATAAGTGATGATAATGACCAAATTAGGTCAAATGGGCTGACACTTTGTAAAATGTCTATAAGACCTTTCCTTCAAGGGAATATTAAATAAGAACTAACATCAATAACTATTTTTATTAGATGATCCTTTAACAGCCCAGCCTCCTAGATGACATAGTAATTCAGTCAATAATAAGAGAAACCCAGTCCCAGGTTCTAAGTATGAATGTTCTTTGGTGTGTGTGTGTATGTAGCATTGGGAGTGGGGGTGTTGTGTTACATACTATTGATTCAGCTCTGACTCCTGGCGATCCTGTGAATGAGTGATGTTCATAATATCCTGTCCTCAACAGTCCTGCTCAGCTCCTGTAGACTCATGCCTGTGGCTTCTTTTATGGAGTCGATCCATCTCATAGTTTCTTTCTCTTTTCCTGCTGCCTTCTATTGCCCCAGCATTATTGTATTTTCCAAAGAATCCTGCCTTCTCATGATGTGCCCAAACTAGACTAGCTTCCGTTTTGTCATGTTTGCCTCCAGGGATGTTTCAGGTTTCATTTGCTCCAGGACCCACTTGTTTATCTTTCTGGTGGATCAGGGTAGCATAGTGCTCTCTTCCAGCACCATATTTCAAGTGAGTCAATTTTTTCCTATCAGTCTTCTTCACTGTCCAACTTTGTATCCATAACATAGTACTTGGGAATACGAGGATGTAGATGATCTTAGCCTTCGTTTCTAATGACATGTCTTTGCTTTTGGTGATCTTTCCCAATTCTTTTTCTTTTTAAGTATATTTTATTGATATTTTACAGAGAGGACGGGAGAGGGATAGAGAGTTAGAAATATCGATGAGAGAGAGACATCGATCAGCCGCCTTCTGCACACCTCCTACTGGGGATGTGCCCACAACCAAGATACATACCCTTGATGGGAATTGAACCTGGGACCTTTCAGTTCGAAGGCCAATGCTCTATCCACTGAACCAAACCGGTTTTGGCCCAATTCTTAAAAATAAAGATCTTTAGGCATCATTAAATCAAATTTCCTCATTTTCCAGATTAAAAAAAAAATGAAGCCCAGTGAGACAAACTAATTTTGCCAGAGGCCACACAGCTAATGACTGAGCTGAAGCTCAAACCTAGCTTTTAGTCCTTATGCCTTTCACACTCTCATTACCAGTTTTTCATACTGCGAATTGTAATCCATTGGTGAGTATTGAAATCAGTTGGTGAGATATAACCAGTATTAAAAAAAGAAGAAGTAGAAGAAGAAGAGAATGGGATAGAAAAGATCAGAGTGCATGGCTAGGTGGGAAGGGTTAGTATAGTGTTGAGAAACTTTTGTTTCACTGATATACTTATGTAAGTCATATTTAAAATGTATTTCTTACTATGAGTTATGATTTTTTAAAATCTAAAAATGGCTACTCTAAAAGGACATATATGCTGTCCTCAGATATTTTTTTTTAATCTTTATTGTTGAGAGTATTACAGATGTCCCTTTTTCTCCCCTCATTGTCCCTCTCTACCTGGTTCCTGCCCCATCCCAGGCCTTCACCACCCTATTGTCTGTGTCTATAGGTAAGGCATAGATGCTTATAAGTTCTTTGGTTACTCTCTTCCCACCCCCTCTCCCCACTTCCCTCTGAGATTTGTCAGTCTGTTCCATGTTTTCATGCCTCTGGTTCTATTTTATTCACCAGTTTTTATTTTGTTCATTAAATTCCTTGTTTGTTTATTTTGAGTTTTAGATTCAATTGTTGATGGTTATGTATTTATTGCCATTTTGTTTATATTTCTTCTCCTTCTCTTTCAACCGTTCACATAATACTGGTTTGGTGATGATTAACTCCTTTAGCTTTTTCTTGTTTGTGAAGATCTTTGTTATTATTATTATTATTGATTTCAGAGAGGAAAGGAGATGAAGAGAGGGATAGAAGCATCAATGATGAGAGAGAATCATTGTTCGGCTGTCTGCTACTTGTCCCTTAATGGGGATGGAGCCCAGGCATGTACCCTCTACGGTAATGGAACCCAGACCCTTCAGTCTGTGGGCTGATGCTCTAGCCACTGAGCCAAACTGGCCAGGGCTGTGAAAGTCTTTATCTGACCTTCAAGTTGAAATGATAGCTTTGCTAGATAGAGAATCTTAGTTGTAGATCCTTGCTTTTCATCACTTTGAATATTTCTTGCCACTGCCTTCTGGCCTGCAAAATTTCTGTTGAGAAATCAGCTGACAGTCTTATGGGCACTCTCTTGTAGGTAACTAACTGCTTTTCTCTTGCTGCCTGTAAGACTCTTTGTCTTTAACCCTTGGCATTTTAATTATGATGTGTCTTGGTGTAGGTCTCTTTGGGTTCCTCTTGTTTGGTATTCTCTGCACTTCCTGGACTTATAATTCTATTTCTTTCACCAGGTAGGGAAAGTTTTCTGTCATTATTTCTTCAAATAAGTCTTCAATATCTTGCTCTTTCTCTTCTCCTTGTGGCACCCCCAGATGCAAATGTTGGTATGCCAGTTTCATTCTGGGTCAGAGCACCTACCCAGATTGTGGGTTTGATTCTTGGTTGGGTATGTATGGGAGGCAACCGATTGGTGTTTCTCTCTCACATGGATCTCTTTCTCTTTCCCCTGTCACTTCCTTCCTCTCTCTCTCTCTCTCTCTCTCTCTCTCTCTCTCTCTATCTCTCTCTCTTTCTCTCTCTCAAAAATAAATAGAAGCTGTATCTTTAAAAAACAACACAGCTTTGGATTTGATCCTATGCTCAATGAAAAACAAATGAAGGGTTTTTTAGAAGGGAAGTGACATGATCCAACTGATGTTTGAGAAAGATTATTCTGGGATGCTGTAATGGAACAGGATTGATATAGCAAAGAGTGGAGGTAGCAGCAAATTGAAGTAATCCCAGAAGGCTGATGATGGCTTGGAAGTAAGTACAGGTTTACAGTTATGAGTATAAGAGGGAGGGGGAGAGAGTGAAACATTGATTAGCTGTTCCACTTATTTATGCACTCTTTGGTTGATTCTTGTATGTGCCCTGACTGGGACCAAACCCACAACCTTGTACATCAGGACAATGCTCTACCTAAGTGAACTACTGTGCCAGGGCTCCTTAGTCTGATATTTCTAATGTTAGTGCCTTTATATGGATTTTGTGGTCAAAGTTCTGGGTTTGGGAATTTTGATTCTTCCATTTGCTACATGTGACCATTAGCAAGTTACTTTTACCTCTTTTATTCTCAACATTTCTTACTTGTTTTTGTTTTGAAATCTTTCACATTTATTATTGCCTAACTTTATTTTTCATGATAATTCTGTGCGGGAAATATTACTATGTCTGTGGTGAAAACAGAGGCTCAGAAGGTTTAGTAATCTAAGAGAACCAAGTTAGTAAATGACAGTCTTTTTTTTTTTTTAAATCTTCACCCAAGGATATGCTTTTTTTGTTTGTTTTTAGAATAGTTTATTGATTTTTAGAGAGAGAGGAAGGAAGAAGAAAGAAATATCAATGTGAGAGTGAGAATACAACATTGATCAGCTGCCTCCTGCATGCCCCCCAACTGAAACTGGGCATGTGCCTGACAGGGAATCGAACTGGCAAACTTTCAGTGCATGGGATGACACCCAACCAACCAAGTTACACAGGCCAGAGCCAAATAGTGGAGTTTTGACTATTTGGCTTATGCCTGGCACATAGTAAATGCTCAATAAATACTTTTTAGTGTTCTTTCCACTACAATATATTGTCTTTTTAGGAAATATTTATTCATAGTGAGGTTGATAATTAGCATCATCTTTCAGTTCTTTATTTAATTTTTTTATTGAATCTTTATTGTTCAGATTATTACAGTAGTTCCTCTTCCCCCCCCCCCTATAAATCCCCTCCACCAGGTACCCACCACATCTTCTGCCCTTAACAACCCCCACTGTCCTCATCCATAGGTGTATGATTTTTGTCCAGTCTCTTCCTGCACCCCCCATACCCTTTTCCCCCAAGGACTGTCAGTCCACTCCCTTTCTATGCCCCTGATTCTATTATATTCACCAGACTATTCTGTTCATCAGATTTTTAATTCACTTGATTTTTAGATTCACTTGTTGATAGATATGTATTTATTGTTCATAATTTTTATCTTTTATTTTTATTTCTTCTTAAAGAATACCTTTTAGCATTTCTTATAATATTGGTTTGGCAGTGATGAACTCCTTTAGCTTTTTCTTGTCTGTGAAGCTCTTTATCTGACCTTCAATTCTGAATAATAGCTTTGCTGGATAGAGTATTCTTGGTTGTAGGTTCTTTTTATTCATCACTTTGAAAATTTCTTGCCACTCCCATCTGGCCTGCATAGTTTCTGTTGAGAAATCAGCTGACAGTCGTATGGGTGCTCCCTTGTAGGTAATGAACTGTTTTTCTCTTGCTGCTTTTAATATTCTCTCTTTGTCTTTTGCTCTTGGCATTTTAATTATGATGCTTTTTGGTGTGGTCCTCTTTGGATTTCTTTTATTTGGGATTCTCTGAGCTTCTTGGACTTGTATGTCTATTTCTTTCACAAGGTGGGGGAAGTTTTCAGTCATTATTTCTTCAAATAGGTTTTCAGTATCTTGCTCTCTCTCTTCCAATGGCACCCTCATAAATCTGATATTGGTACCCTTGAAGTTGTCCCAGAGGCTCCTTACACTATCTTCCAATTTTTGGATTTTTTTTTTCTTTTTTGTTTTCTGGTTGGGTGTTTTTTGCTTCTTTGTATTTCAAATCTTTGACTTGATTCTTGTGATCCTCTAGTCTGCTGTTGGATCTCTGTATATTACTTTTTATTTCAGTCAGTGTATGCTTAATTTCTAGTTGGACCTTTTTCATATCCTCAAGGGTCTCGCTAAATTTATTGGCCTTTTCTAGAAAATTCTTGAAAAACCTTATAACCGTGGTTTTGAAATCTACATCCAGTAGTTTGCTTTCCTTCATTTCTTTCATTTGTGACCTGTTTCTTTTTCTTTGCATTTTGGCTGCTTCTCTGAGTTGATAGAGTGGCTTTGTGTGCTAGGTGTCCTATAGGGCCCAGTGGCTCAGCCTCCCCAGTTATCTGAGGTGGACTCCCTTGGTGCACCCCTTTGTGGGCTGTGTGTACAGTCTTGTTGTATTTAAGCCTTGATTGTTGTTGGTATCACTGGGAGGAATTGACCTCCAGGACAATTGGTTGTGAGGATCAGCTGTGTATATGATGGGAGAACTTCTGTGCTGGAGATACCCTTATGGAGGCAAGACTTGCTTCAGTGGGGCTTTGGTGCTCACTGAGTCTGCCCCTTGAGTGTGTCCCTTATGGATCTGAGGAGTTGTGATCTGGATGGTCCTATTCTGACCCCTGGATACACTGGGTCTTGGATCTCCAAGAAGGTGCTAATTTAGTATCTGCCTGAAGCCACTCAGCAGAAGCTGCAGAGATCTGCAGATTCCTCTTCTTTGTTTGGGTTTTGGAGGTGCCCAGATGAGGCCCAGCTGTGAAGCAATGGAAGCTGCTGTGGGCCCTTGGGTCTTCTGGATGTCCTGGGTCTGACTCAGCTGCAGTTTGTTAGGTAAGTTTAGATTTCAAAGGACCAGACCATTCATATGCAAAAGCCTCTGCACACAGCTTGGATGGGGCGGAGCAAAGAGCAATGGCTTCCCATCAGTCTTGCCCTAAGAGGCCCCTGAGTCTCAGTGTCCCTTAGTAATTGCTGCAAGCACCGCTGAGAGAAAGCTGCCCTCGAGTTCTGCCCACTGCCAGACAGTCCAATTTCTCCCCTTATGAGTCTGGGTCCCCAGAGTCTAGCCTGGAACTGGAGTTCAGAGCAGTTAGGAGCTTGTGTCTCCCTGTGGATTGAAAAAGCCAGTCACATACTCAGTTGCCAGCCCTCTCCACCTGCACCTCTGTATCTCTGCACTTGACTTCCCCACCTCCTCTGAGTCTCAGTGTGCTTTCTTTCCTTCTACTTGTAGAATTTCCACTTAACCAGCCTTCCTGTGGTTCTAGATGATGTCTGTTTTCTCTTTTAGTTGTAGTTTTGAAGTAGTTGTGTGCGGCAGCAAGTTCAGGTGTTTACCTATGCCGCCATCTTGGTTTCTCCTCTCATCTTTCAGTTCTTATCTCCCCAGGACTTAGCTGAAAATCCATCATCTTTGATTCTCTCCTCTAAAGTCCTTCCAGTGTCAATAAATAAATAAATAAAGTTCTTCTAGTAAGGTGAAATTATTACTATTCGTTAGTTGGGTGACTTGGGCAAGTCATATCCCTCTTGAAGCCTCAATTTGTTCACCAATAGAGTGGTAAGACATTATCATTTATCAAGTATTTACATAAGGTACATAAGCATTACATCCTATCTAATAAAGAGTGAATATGCTAATTAACTGTCATGCGTTCACAAAGATGGCAGTGCCCACAGCCACAAGATGACATCACCCAATCCCCTCAGCCTGCCAGGGCAGCAGACATGTGTCACGCTGGACCCTCTCCCAGGCAGGTCTGGCCACTCTGAGCACCTGCCTCCGGAGTCCCCCAGTCCCCTTTGCCCCCACAACCATCTGGGGCCAGCCTGAGGCACAGGAAAGCTTCAGATGGTGGCTGCACAGCTGCCAGGGCCACGCAGGGCTCAGGTAATCAGGGCCGGTCGAGGCTTGCACTGCTGGCAGTGGCAGCAGCAGAGGTGTAATTGGGGCATCACCTTCCCCTGATCGCCTCCTGCCCTGAGGGCTCCTGGACTGTGAGAGGGAGCAAACTGGGCTGAGGGACCCTCTCCCCCCCCCCGCTTCAGTGCATGAATTTTCATGTACTAGGCCTCTGGTATATTATAATAAATCAATAATGATTGATACTTACAAAGTACTTAATGTGTGCCAGTCACTATACAAATGCTTTGCATGTATTTATGCACTTAATCATCAGAACAACCCTGTGAAAACGTTAACCTATTTCGCAAATGAAAAAACAGAGGTCTCCCAATTAAGTAATTTACCCTAGGTCACCCTAGCCAGTGGGTGGTAGAGCTGGGCTTCAAATTTGGGTGTTCTTGCTTTGGAGTCCCTAGCTTAACCACTGCCCTATTCTACCTCTTATTACCTCATAAAATGAGGGGGGCTAGTTAAAAATAATCCCCTAGCATTTTTATAGCACTTTTTCAACTGTAAAGCACTGTTCACATTTTGTATTCTATTTGATCTTCATAACCCTAAGGGTACACATTATTAGTCCAATTTATGGGGCAAGAACTGAGACTTAAGAGGGTCACGTGTCAAGGAAATACAGCCGGCAAAGGCAGAGTGGGGACTCAAATCCCGGACTGCCTGTTCCCGATACCACAGGCCACATCCTGTCCTTTCTAAGTCTCTTCCAGCCCCAACACCATATGCTATTCTTTCTTTTTAAGTGTTCATCAATGAATCCCCTGCTTTGTCAGCTAGCACCCACTTTGTGCAATGCGTGCTCACAAACAGCAGGGGATGCTGCAGACCGTCACACCGGTACTGCACTGCCCTGCTTAAAGAGCCCCGTTTGCAGCACACAGCCATAGGCCTCTCTGACATGCTCTTATTTTTTAATTTCTTTATATTAAAAAGTCTTTGTCAATAGTATTTGTACATGGTAAAAAAAGTTTAAAGCTACCCAGTTTGCCAACCTAGGGGCAACCCCACAATTTCTCTAATGTTTAATTCTAGAGATATTCTATGTTTATATAAGCAAATATGTATTCCCTCCTACACAAATGGTAGCATATAAACATGCACACATTGTTTTATTTTTCACACAAATAGCACCATACTATGCACGCTATTCTTTTTCTTTTAGTTTTTTTGAGGTAATTTATCTTGCTGATCAGTCCATATCATAACTCATAATATTTAATTGAATGGATAGCTCACAATCAATTTACTAGTCCCCTATTCTTCTCTATTGTGTACAGTCACAAACAAATTTTTAAATTAAAACACTGTACATAGGCCACTGTGCACATGTGCATTTCTGCAAAATAATTTTTCAGAAGTGAAATCATTTGCCTGCAAATTACACAGGTTTGTAATGTCGATCAATATTGCTAAATCACCTTGCACAGAAGCTAACCACTTGTGGCTGTATCAGCAGGCATTCAGGGTCTGCTTCCTACACCCTCACAGACATAGACTCTGATCAAGCTTTCATCTTTGCCTGTCTCATAGGTGAAAGATGCTCCCTCGTCACAGTTTTTATTGCATTTCTCTTAAAATGAGTGTCCTCTGACCTCTGAGATTCTTTCATGCAATCTGTAAGTAATTAGCAGGTGCCTCCTGGGTGCCAGGCACCAGGTTGGGGTATCCTCCTCCAGCTGTTCTGGTCTGACTTTCACTGTCTTCCTGCCAACCCTGTGCTAGCCTCATCACAACCCCCAATAAGCCATTTTCCTTGCTTGGCCATCCTCACCAGGTCAGGCAGGGGTGACCTCGCTTGACCTCTTCTTTAGAGGCTTAGGAGTGAGGAGAATGTAGTTTCTTGCCTTTTCTCTGTTTCTCAAGACTAATTCCTGTAACCCAATTAGGGACATGTGCCTTGAGGTCAGAATTAGCCCCAACTCTCTGGGCTTCTCCCACACACCGAGTCCAGTGGGTCAGTTAGTGCTTCAGTTTTCTCATCCTAACCCCTTTGGGTTGTTAGGAAGGTGGACAAAGAGCAGGAACCTGAGCACTTGCCTGTGTTCAGTGAATGTTGTTTGCTTCATGCCTCGCTGGTTGAAACCTCCACTGATGAGGTGCCAGCTAAATGGAAAATGCAGTACTCTTTAGATTAAATAGGGAAGGCATGAGGTTAGGATCAATGTTCTCTTCTACGTAGGAGGCTTCTGAACTGTTTTTCAAACACCCCTTCGTTTGTGTCCCAGAGTCCTTGACCCCATTGCAGAGTAAAAGCTTTTTCATTTGCCTCCTCCCAACGCTATGAATCAGTTTGTCTACAGCTCACGTCTTTCCTCCTTGTTCATCTTTGTATCTCTCTTCAGAATAAAGGGGGGACCAACACATGGAAAGTTTGAATATCTTCCTGCCTAATAGTTCCCAAGACAGCATCCATGTGAAGGCCTGCATTATTCTTTAGTAGCTTATAATGGGACCTCCATGTATCCCGTGCACGGCTGCTGGAGTTTGCACACTTCTAATCCAGTCACTTGTGGAGGTTCCCTGTGGCCTACTAAATGAAGTGCAAATTCCTTAGCTTGGAATTTAAGGGCCTCTGTGGTGATATGGCTCCCATCTACCTTTTCAGTTCTTTCTTCCACGACCTCATGCTCTGAATTACTCAATGCTTCTCAAGTGTGCCCACACTCCACCCGGTGCCTTTGTCCATTCTGGGTCTCCTTGTGCCTAGAACACCTTCCTCTCTGTTCCCCTTCCATCGCTGATGCCTTCTTCTCTCTCTCTCTCTTCCCACCTCATCCTTTGTTTAAAAACTGGGGTAATCCGCTGAGTGGACTGAGCATCATTTCATGCCCAAGCGGTTGCTGGTTCAATTCCTGGTAAAGGGAGGCAGCTGATTGATGTTTCTATTTCTTTCCCTTTCCCTTCCTCTCTCTCTCTCTAAAAAAAAGAAGAATTAAAATTTTAATGAAAACATATTTAAGAAACTAAAATAAAAACTAGGTTAATCAGTTTTTCAAAAAGAAGAAAGAAAATAAAATTTACATATCTTTCTGGATCCTTCTAAAATAAAATGGCCCCCAAAGACTCCTTCCTGTTCAGATCCCCCTGCAGGATATAATCTTTCCCTGCTTAGCTCTCCAGTCAGACTTTGCTTTTGCTTCTCTCTTGACACAGGTCTGCTCTATCTTGCTCTCTCATTCCCCTCCCCCTCCCACACCAAGCTTTGTAAAGTAAAACTGGGTGAGGCCCCTTTTTGTGTCTCTTACAGTTGGTCGGTGTTTATTGATGAGGCGTTCTTAAGTCAGAGGAGCCTTTGAGGATGAGAAAAAGTTTGGGACTTGTCACTGCCACGGCTGTAGCCATCCTTGCAGACCCTCCTCTAAGAGGAGTCTTCTCTCAACTCAGAGTCCCCTCACCCCACTAAAGTCAGGAGATAATATCAGCCTGTACTGCACCCTATATCTCCCTATAGAGAACAGTGGGAACCCGGGCCTCAGGCGTGGGAGCAAAATGTCTTGTTTGCTCCTTTTCTGAGGGAAGGTACGTGGTGATGTATCTAACTGACTAAAAGGAGGAGTGTTTGTTAGCTTTGAGCTCTTGGAAGGAGAAATGGAAAGCCAACTCTTTCCTTCCTGCGCCCCTGGTCTCCCCTGCTCCAGCAGATGGGCACAGACACTTATTTGTTAAAAGGCCTGTCTGCATTATTAGGTGGTGATGTGTGCACTGGCAGGGCTGGAGGAAGACAGCCTGGTTTTTCTCCAGGGCTTGCTTCTGTGCCTTCTGCAGAGGCAAGATTGGTGCCTTGGAGTTCAAATACCCGATTTTTAGTTCTTACTCCACCATTCAAAAGCTAGATGACCTTGACCAAGTCGCTTAATCTCTCAGCCTAAAAATAGAAATAGCTTCATCGTTTCAACCTTCCACGTGGGCTGTTCTGAGCACTAAAAGAAAAAAATGTATCTGAGAGTGTTTTACAAATTATATTTTTAAAATGTTATTTTTATCCTGCCTGTGTGCAGTGCATTTACAGAGACTTAAAAGATACACAAGATGTAAGATGGCATAAATTAAAAGTGAGAGTAAAAGCAGAAGAAAAAAAGAGTGAAGACAACGAGCCCAAAATGAGGTTAAATGCACACCCTGTTTGCTATGGGTGGATCTCAAGGTTGTTACAGATAACACTGCAAAGTGTTTTCTGAATTGGTGAAAGGGGTTGCTTGAGTGTGGGTGTTTCAGGGTGTCCAGAATAGAGATCGAAGGTTCATAGTAGGACTGACAAATTCAGACCCACTTGTATTGGAGACAGTAAGTCCTTCTAACCATCTTATCCATCCCCCCACCCACCTACACAGCCAGCATTACTTCCCTCTGGGTATTGACTTACCTACCTCCCACTCAGGCACTCATTAAAACACAACAAACCAGCTTTATGATAGATTAGAGGCTGGTGCACGAATTTGTGCAGCAGTAGGGTCTCTTGGTTTGGCCTGCAGGATCAGGCCGAAGCTGGCTCTCTGACAGCCCTGAGGAGTCCCGGATTGCAAGAGGAGCCCCTTGAAGTACAGATCCCTCAAGCTAGGCTGAGGGACCCCACCAATGCACTATTGTGCCAGGGAGGGATGTGGGAAGTTGGCTAGCTGGGGAGGGACCAGAGGAGGGCTCATAGCGAGCAGTTGAGCAGACTTAGCATATCATTAGCATATTATGCTTTGATTGGTTGAACAGCCAACTGGACAACCGGACACTTAGCATGTTAGGCTTTTATTATGTAGGCTAACCCATGCCATAAAGTTCACTATTTTAAAGTGTAGCATTCATGGGTTTTAGTATATACTCTTAATCTTTTGTACCAAACACCATACCCATCCAACATACCTTGCCACACAGACCCTCTTTGCTCTCCCCCTACCCCAATTCTTAACTCCCTAAAAGTCTGGACTCAAATTCTGGAAAAGTTGCCCCATATTTCTGGCATTTTCCACATCTGACCCATCTCTTTGGCTAGGTGCCCCCATTAAATCAGTTACACTGAAGGTAATAGCTAGAGCTGGGGACGGTGGGAAATGCGCAGCAAAGCCACCAGTGTGATCTCCACATTTTGTAGAGGAACGCCCAGTGAGAATCCAGGCAGCAGGAGGCTGTGGGCAGGACCAGCCCAGGGAGCTGCAATTCTTGGCAGATCACATTGTTAGACCGTGACTCACTCCCCTCGGCAGTCTGGAAAGCTGAACCTCTCAGCCTGGCCTTCAAAGGAGGGCCGCTTGGGCTGTGGGTGGACCCTCTGAGCAATCCTCCAAGGGCCAGGTTGGGCAAGCAGAGTTGGGACCTCTTAATTGCTGAACGGGACTGTTTCATGCCCCTTGACCCCACATGAGAATCCCACATGTCAAAAGGCCATGTGTTGGGAGCCTGAAGGGAGAAGAAAAGGTATCCTCTTTGTGCTTTCCAAGTGAGAAGAGGGAGGTGTTTCAGCTCCTGACCCTACCAGAGATCAGGGCTCTGCTAACTAATTGTGGGGACTCAGACCCCAGCTCTGGAGTCAGTGACAATCAAGCAGGGGCCCTCCAAGGGACCCTCTCATTATTTTCTCCCCCTGTTTAAGGCTATTCCTTGACTTTGCGACACTCACATTCTCATTCCCCTCTTTTCCTACCCACTCTGGTTTTTCTCCATCATTCTGTTTCCCATTCAGCATATCAGCCCATCAGATCTTGCATAATATAAGGAAGAAAGCAGGATGGGGATGGAATCTTCCTTTTCCATCTTACTCAGTTGCCTTTGGATTCCTTCTATTTTGAGTCCTCCTTGAAGTACAGATCTCTGACAAAACTATCTCAATCCAAAAGCCCGAGAGGCTGCTGAGTGTTACCTTGTGCATGCAACTCCAGCACATCACACTGTCCCGCTCGCCTTTCATGTTTGGGCCAGGGCCTGATTGGAGTGTTGAGAGGTTGACCCAGAACTCCTTGTCTCTGGGAACGCCCAGTCTAGGGGAGGAACTTAGATTAACATAATGAAAGACTATTGCACAGAGCCGTATGTTCCTAACTGCACATCCTACAAAGTGCTGAAGCACTTTGAGATTGATTGGGATGGTGGCAAGAGTCCCTCAAAAGCTTAGTAAAGCCCTTGTGGGAACAATCACATGAATATGATCACAATTTTTAACGCTTCCCTAAACAAAGCTAAGTAGAGAGTGCCCATTGTCTACGGAGGTTAATGCTGGGCTGAGTTAGGTAAGCTGTCCTGGGTGTGTGTCTTTAAAAACAAGAAAGACGGCCAAATCCGGTAGTCTTTCCTCTACCCCAAGCCATTTCCACTGTCTTCAGATAACATGAGGAACAGAGAGAGTGGGTATGGTGGTGAGTGGGCTGTGCAGTCAAGTGGGAAAACCACAAGATGGTGAGACCGGCTCCATCTAATAAGGGAAGAGGGATGAAGGAGCAGATCCATGTTTCTCAAAATAGTATTTTCTCTTCTGTGAGAGTAGCCAGGTACATGTGGAGGAGAGAGGAGAGGTTCCTATTGTGTGGGGAGGTCAGCCATTTACACAGCTTGGGATACCATTCCATAGCCAGTAATGACACCTGTGTGGTTATTTCTCCCGTTACATAAGTACTTGGACAAGCTCACTACTCTCAACCATCCTATAAGGCGTGTGGCTGTTATTACTCCCATTTTCTAAGTAAGGTTCTTTCTGAGAAGTGAAATCACTGGCAGCTGGTTTACTGCAGATTTGGGACCCAAGCCCAGGTCTTCTGATTGTAAGTCTGGTGGTTGTTCCACTCTGCTGTGTTGTCACTTCAGGAGGCTGGTGTCTGGGGTCGATATTGATTCTGAGGTCCCCAGTGTAAGCCCCTATCCTTGACCCAAGCAACTGCCCTGTTCAGTGTATGGGGGAAAGTTGCAAAGACACATGCTCAGGGTGCAGGGACCTCTGGCCCCTTTCCCAGGCTCAGCAAGCAGTTCTTAGGTTCGGTTTTATACCGGCCTTCCACCCCCACACACACCCTCCTAGCCCCAGCTGACTTGGAAGCGGGGAGAAGGAGGCAAGGCCAGAAGGCTTTTGTTTTCCAGTGATGGAGAAATGGCTGAAATCCTGGCATCTCCTCCAGAAGACAGAGGCAGCTCTGGATTTCCTGTTGCTCCCAACACGGGCCAGATAATTGGAGACAGATTTTTGGGCTTGGGTTGGGAGGTGAAGCTTGAAGTACAGTCATCGGGCCTCCTGTGAGTCCGTGCGCGCCTGCTTTCTTTGTTAATACTGAATGTGTGTGTGTGTGTGTGTGTGTGTGTGTGTGTGTAGATGCTTATGTTTTGAAACAGTGTGTGCATCTAAGTGTGTGCGTGTGTTTGTGTGGCACGCCATGTTTCCTTGTACTTCTTTGTTAGTGTATAGGACACTGTGTGTGTGTGTGTGTGTGTGTGTGTGTGTGTGTGTGTGTGTGTGTAAGAAAATGTGTAAGCATGTGTCTGGGCCTCCGGGAGTGGCTCCCTTGTTTTGTTTTTTGGTTTGTTCCTTTGTGAGAGTCAGTCCAGCCGGGGAGACCTCACTAGCTCTTTCAGGATCTTATTACTCAAGATCCTTGGTGATTAAATGTAAAACAATAATTAAGATTCAAAATAAAAGGCAGGAAGACAGATGGCCTTCAGGGAGAGGATATGAGGGATAGAAACAGCCAGAGTACAGTCAGACGGAAGAGCAAAGGGGAACCTTCTTATAGGGCAGAGGGTCTCTTTAGGGGGTCCCCCAACTCTCTAATGGACAAAGGCACCACACACTTCCAGGGGGTTCAGCTCTCTCCACTCTCCTGAGGTTGGGCAGGGGAGGGAGCTGCTCTTGCCTTCCTGCCTGAATGGCTCCCCTGGAAGGAGAGTCAGGCCTCTTTCTCCTAAGCTTCTCTGTGCACATTTACAAAAGTAGGATCTTTTAAAACATATATATTTCTGTTGTTTATTTTAAGTAGTTAAGAAACATTATAATATTAATTCTATAAAGAGAGAACTCCCCAAACCTAGATTTAAATTTTTTTTTATTTGCCTCTTGTATGTAATCTGACTGGGGATAAAACCTGTAAGCTTGGTGTATCTGGATGATGCTCTAAACATTGAGCTACCTGGCCAGGGCCTGTAGTGTCTTATTTTGCTACAAATGAGATACAGATCAATTGGGAAGTAGCCTAAATCATAACACTTAACCCAGCATTGTGTACCTGCTGCATGTCCAACCCTGGGCTGGGCACTCACTTTACATACATTTTGTATCAACGTATGCAATTATGTATGTATGTATATGTGTGTATATAAAACCACTTATGAGCTTGTTGTTAGCTTTCTGCAGAGGAAACTGAGGCTTATGATAAAGTAAGGACTTTAACCCTCCACAATTCCTCCAAGTGATAATTCATTTGTTCATTCAACAAACATATACTGATACCTATCTTCATCAGGCATCACGCTCGATAAAAAGATGAACAAGACACAGTTCCCGCTCTCACAGAGGACATCCTCGAGGGAGGGAATTAATGATGTTCCAAAGAATTGAACTTCTCACCCTTAGCATTAGAGAGAGGTGGTTGTTGTGGGGCTGAGAACATTTCAGACCTGGGCAAGATTTACTCCCAGAATTAGTTCTTCATAAAGACATTGGAAATAAGGACTGGCTGGGGAGGGGAAGACATGATAGAAGTAGAGGGCAATGAATATGCCCATTCATCTGCTTCATAGCCCAGCATTCCCTGGATGGACATGGTGTCCTTAGATGGCTCAGTCCCTCGGGCAGGAGGAAGAAGGGAAGCAGGGAGATGCACACATCCTCTCCTCTCTGGACTGGTCTCTATGGTCCCAGGGTGGCTGGTTGAGGGCTAGGGAGGCTAGAGTCCCCTACTAGCTCCTGGCGGCCTGACTCAATTCCCCAGTGCAGCCGACTCAGCGTGCTGCCGCCAGCATTCTCCGGCCTAAATCGCTTCCAGTTTGTTTAGTCAAAACCCTTGGCCCCAACATCAAAGCCCTTTTGGAGTTTCTGGGGGTTGTTGTTCTTATATGGTGTTTATTTCAGAGACGGTTCTGCTGTCACCGGCTGTGCCTGTGTGGGGTGGGGCAAGAGGGGCTGCTGGGGCCCTTGTGTTTCAGAGACATGAAGTTGGCCTGGGGTGGGAGGTGGAGATGACAGGACAATTTCCGTGACAGCTGCCCCCAGAGCATTGTCTCCCCCAAACCTCCCTGTACCTGGCACATAGGGGCACAAAAAAGGAGACTGCTTTCTTCTTTGCCCAGGGCCCCAGATGAGCCTCCATTCCCCTCACATTTACACCAGACATTTTAGTTTGGGCTTCCAGGGGTCAAGCCTTTGCTACATCTCCCTTCCCCCACACCAGCCCTCATCTTAGAGCCATGGGCTCACTCTAGGTAAACAGCTCTCCACTCTCCAACTCCCAATCTTTGCCCCTCTGCTTGGCCTGGATCCCAGATCCTTCTCCACCCCCATGTCCCTTCTTCAGGAGAGCCTTTCTCCGCTTTCTGAAATCTGATTCACCAAATGTGTACTCAACTATTTGCACTCATCTTTGGCTCCAGTTGGCTCTGGAACCTGAACTTTTCTTAGGTTCTAGCAGGTCCACTTCTTCCTGGGACACGTTCTCCAGTGCCTAGCATGGAGTATGTACACTGAGAAGGGTTGCTCTGTCCAGGTGAGGCAGATGGAGAAGCTGCTTCGACAGGGACAGATAATACAGATGCAGAGTTGGTGGCCTGGGTGGAGGCAGAGCTCCTAGGAGTCTCTCCAAAAATCTGCATTGGGTGAAGAGAAAGCCAACTCCAGGCCTTAGCCATTTGCTAAAACATAAAACAAGGAAGGAAAAAGACACAGGGAAGGGGAAAAAGAGAGAGAAGTAGAGAGAAATAAGTAACAAAGAGAAAGAGCAAGCATAGTAATAGAGTCAGATCTTTGGTAATCAGTTGTTGAAAGCAACAGGTTCTAACAATGCTCTACAAAGACAGAGTCCTGTCTGGACCAAAGACCTTCTTTCTTCAGGTGTTCCTAGGACCCAGAGGGGTCTCAGCGCCTTCCTTAACCTTTTTCCTCTCCTTCCACACCCTCATCTGATGCTGTTTTTCTCTCATATCATCTTCCTGGGCTGTGCCCTTCTGCTTTCTTAACTGTCCACGCTCTCTCAATGTCCCCAGACAAAGGGCACCTGAAGGCTCCAATGCCTGAGTCACTGGATGATACTTTACAGCTGCTTGCTGGAAGTGGGACTCCAGCTGGAAGAGATGGAGGTAAGACTAGGAGTAGACTTAGATATCATCCTTCCATGAGACAATGGGCAAGCTCTGAATCAGAATCTTCTTCACTTTTGCACACATTTGGAACCAAGAGCTAGGTCTTTATAGGGGGCTTCAGTCTAGAAACTTCGCCAGGCACAGGTGAGTTCCCTGCTCTGTGGACTCTCCCAAAGGGCCTTAACTGAGGGTTCCCCCAAGATGTGCTAATTCAGAATGCCTGGACACAGACTCCCCATCTTCAAACTGGTATCTTCCATGTCCTAAGAAGCTAGTCTCCTAATTAAGGGGGATGAAGTGTTAAGCCACTCTTTCCCAGGGTGGCCCCTTGACTCAGTCATATAGCAGGTGCCTCCCTCCCCACCTAACCCCCCACCCAATGTCCACTCTTGCCTTAGCAGACTGCTCACTAGTTAGTAATGTTCATGTGGCTGCATCTAGTGATTAAAACCATTGGTTGGATGAGGGTTAGTGATCAACATCCCTAGCATAGTTGCTAATCCCTTGGAAATATGTTTTTAATAATCATAGGGGAGGAGGTCAGAGTGGGTGGTCCTGGGAGCTGGGATCCAGTGTCTCCCAGCCCTCCGTTCCCGCTGCGTCTCCTAGGCAGGCATTGTGGGGTACGTTGGGGTAGGGAAACCACTAGGCCAACTCTGCAGCAGATGGAGGTGGTGCTTGGTATACAGCTGCTTCTGGTAGTGGAGCAGGGACGGGGATGTGCCAAGGGTGTGGCTAGTATGGCTAAATGAAGTGCTCAGGGTCAAGAGGCTTTAGCCACGTGGAAGGATTAAATCTGAGCCCTGTATTGCTCATTCCGGTGCCAAGTGCTCAGGGAGGAACCACGGGTTCCAAGGATCCCCTTACCAGAGCAGCCCAGTTCCAGGCCTCCTCAGTTTCTACCAGTCAGAAAAGCCTCGAATCAGAAGGGCTCCATTTCCTTTCCCTCAAGTTTCTCGAGCCTCCTGATCGTCCTATTCAATTGTTTAATTTATGTAATGCCTTTAATGATACATAATTATAACTGTTATATTAACAATATAATAGCAGGCACAGAAAAAATGTAAACTCCATATTAATATATTATGTGTAATAATATAATTATTATGGTTAACATTTTATTGACTGCCTACTTTGTCAGGCCCTTTATATATATTACCTCTTATGTTCATAACACCCTGCCAAGCAGGCCTTATTATCCTGTTTTATATATGAGAAATCTGATACTCAAGAGAGGTTAGCTTGCTCAAGATCATATAACTAATAAGGGGCAGGGCCAGCATAAACCCTAGGTCTCTGGCTAATTTCAAACCCATTCTTTTCCAAGCCTAACACCGTAGAAAACTTAAAGAATAAAATAATACATCGTCACTGATATTAAAATACTGATAATCCAGTTCCCTGGACATGGTGACTCTTGTGTGTGCGCATACACACACACACTCACAAGTCAGATAACAGCACAAAATAGTTTTTGGAGGGCTGATACCAGGCAGTGTGGGTGAGGACCCAGGGAGTGGCACTGGCAGTAAATGTCACAATTTGGAGGGAGGAGAGGCCATCAAGGGCAGCAGGGATCAATGAAGACTTTATGCGGGGAGGAGAGGGACGTAAAGGTCAGGTAGGAGTTGGTGATGGGAAGAGCCAGAGCAAAGGCACACAGTAGAGAATTCAGTGGCAGTGAGTAGATCAGGTTGGTCTACTTCCTCCTGACAACTTCTGTCTTTTCATTCACCACCGCTGTGAGCAGGCCTCCTCTGAACGTTTGTGGGGCTTGAGGCAAGAATACAAATAAAAGGTCACAAACAAAATTTCTAAATACTTAAAAGTTACAAATCAAGTGAAAAAATGTTAAGTAAGATATATCCTAACCTCTTACCTTGACAAATCTACTTTTATAATGAGTTCAGAGTTTTGAATGAGGCGGAGCTACCCCATCCTCATACCTATCTACCTTCTTTTTTTCCTCTCTCTCTTTTTTTAGATATATTTTTATTATTGATTTAAGAGAGGAAGGGAGAGAGAGAGAGAGAGAGAGAGAGAGAGAGAGAGAGAGAGAAACATCAATGATGAGAGATAATCATTGATCGGCTGCCTCCTGTACACCACCCACTGGGGATTGAGTCTACAACCCTGACATGTACCCTGACCTGGAATCAAATTGTGATCTCCAGGTTCATAGGTCGATGCTCAACCACTGAGCCATGATGGCCAGGCTACCCACCTTCTCTTGCCACCAACAGTTCCTTTCTACTCTGCTCAGGTGAGGCCAGCTTCCTACCCCATGTGTGCAAGCTCTGCCTACCCCCAAAGATGGTCTTTATAGGGGACTTGACTACCCCTCAGCCCTGAGGGTATGCACACTTGCACTTGGCCTGCCCTTGGGAAGATGGATGGAGGGAAGAGCTCTGCAGTCCCCGGAAACAGTGTAGAGTCACTTAGATAGGGAATTCTGGAGGTCAGTGAGGCCCTCAGCTCAAGCGTAAAACTTAAGGGATACCAAGAAACTCAGAAATAAAGAAAAATCATACTTAATGCAATATTTTTAAAAATTAATGCAAAAGATCCATAATAAGGAAAATATCAAAATTTTTAAACAAAGATAGAACCTGTATCACCGATTTCTTTTTTCAATATGATCCATACCATCCTGGGCTAGGCACTCAGAGCATGGTATTAGAAGGGAGAGTGGAGGGGACCTTCACTGGGTAGACACATCCCATGAATTCTTAGCTGGGTGAGGTGGGGAGCTACTGGAGACTCCCAGAGCTACTATCACACTTGCCTAGAGCCTAAGGGTGATAGTACAAACTGTGAGCTCCAGGAAGGCATCTCGCAGAGGATCTGGCATTTGGTAGGCCCTCAGTAAATACCTCTTGGATAAGCAAATGAAGAGTACTAACTTTTCCAAAACCATCACAGTGCTATTCATTACAAGCTTGCTGGGGCAGTGATTCTCAGTGCAGCCCCAGCGTCCCTGTCAATATGTTGACTGTGTCAGGGCCCTGCATCAGGAACAGAAGCAGGGATCCTATCAAGACCTTTAGAGGAGCCTGAGCTGGAATCCTGAACGGTTTTTGGGAGAAGGAGGCAAGGACAAGGCTGAAGGAGAACCAGAGAGATGGCAGCGAGGAGTCCCACAGGCTCAAAAAGGACAGGGCTTGGAAGGGCGCGAGGGCTTATAGTTGAGGATGGGGGAGGGAAAAGCTGGCTGAAGGAGGACTGAGGGGCAGGCTAAGGAATGAGCAGGAGTGGGAAGCGGGGAAGGGAACTGTGGAGCCTGGCAGGAAGAGCACAGCGTCTGGAAGGAGTGACGGGGGCCGGAGGGGGGCTGTTTCTGCAAAGTGAATAGGGGCCTGGAGAAGGGGAGTCAAAGCCTCTGAGTGGGGATCCCAGAAGCCAAGAACAGGTCAGTTCCTCAAGAAAGGTTCTGAGCAGCCCCCTCTCCACCGACTCAAGTTACACACTGGTGTTTCCTATTTCAGGCCCTTGCCAATTGCCCAGCCTCCACCCTGTCCTCCCTCCCCCTTGCCCTACCTTCCCCAGGGAGGGACAAACACACTTGATATATGAAGTGTTTCCACCTCCACGCTTGGGAGTCCCACAAAGGCTTCAGTGTGTGGCGGTCCCTCCTCCCCTTCTACCCTGCCCCTCCCCTTCCTCCTTCTGTCTGGGAGTCTGGGAATGCCTCCTTTTTCCGGGGGTGTCAGAGAGGAGGAGGAGAAGCAGTAGGTGGGGAGTTTCCTTGTCCTCTCCAACCTCATCGCCCCAATAGAGGGTAGGTTGACGTGGGTGAGTGCTGGGGGTTGGGATGATGATCACTGTTTCTTTGGTTTCCCATTGGGGCCAGGCTCCAGAAATTGAAGGGGTGATGGTTGGAGCAGAGAGTGGTGGTTTGAGCAGAGCGGGTAGGAATGCCTTTTTGCTTACCCTGCCCACCTCACTCCTGGCTGCTGAAGCCTCCACCCAATGGTCAGGGGAGTGCTGCATGTCCCCCTCTTCTCCATAAAGGAACCCAAAGAAGAAAAAAAAAACGGAGTTTTCAAATGCTCCTTGTATTCCAGGCACTGTGCTAGGCCAGGTTACAAAAACCATCTCAATTTCTTCCCAGAAAGCTTTTGAGGTGGGTGTTTTTACAGCAAGTAAAGTTAGGGTGGTATGGCACAGTGTTTAAGACCATGGACTTGGGCGGCAGTTAGACCTTGGACCCAATTCCAGCTCTTGACGTCATTAGTTCTATGAATGGAGCAAGTTTCTTTAAATGCCCCCCCCCACACACACACACACAAAGTCTCAAATTCCCCATCCCTAAGAAAAGGGTATAAGGCTCTTCAAAGATTTGGTAGAAGTATTAAATAAGATAATGTGCATGAAATACCTGGCAAAGGGTATGTAGAAGAGGCTAGGTGGGGAGGGGGCAGAGCAGTCCCTGAGCTTTCCACTGCTTGACAAGGATGGTTTCAGAGGGCAGGAACCCTGGGCCCAGCAAAGTGGATTGGACACCAGATAATGAGGGTAGCAGAGGAAATGCGTGTACAGAAGAGAACTCCCTTCCAATTCCCAGGAGCCCTCTATGGAAGTACAGATGGGGAGCCCTGGGGGACACAGACATCCAATCTCCCACCCACAGGCAGGGGTGGACCTAACCCAACACAGTGGGTGGTCTCTCTGGCCAGCTCCTCCTCTGACTCAGGAGAAGCTGCAGCTGGCCCTGGGCCACACAGCCACTTACACTGCCAGTCACACCACACATGTCCATCATTCTTAACTCTT
>PVJN01010492.1:0-57170 GCA_004026805.1 Lasiurus borealis | reverse complement strand
AATTAAATTACTGTGCACCAAACATATAGTAACTGTTTGGTTCTGGGTAAAGAGTCCTGCTGAGGTTCCAAGTCACAAAACAAAAAACTCCAACACAACATGTGCACTGCGAGTTTAAACTCACTGTGGTGAAAGTCACCCAGAAGGTAGCTGGGTTAATTAAGGAAGAGGCGCTATTTGTCTTGGGACAGAAGCTTCTAAGACCCAGAAAGAGAAAATCCCCTAGGTGGGGGGCAGGGGCAGTTAATAAGAACCCCTGGGAAAGGTCCTTTCATCGAGGATTGAAAATAAATAATACATTTGAATTTGAATCTCTTTAAATAGAACCCTCCCCCCCCCCAACAGCAGGGAAAGGGTCCCCTGACCCAGCGGGCGCGGGGCGGGCGAGGCGCCGGGAAGAGGGCGCGATGCGGGGCCGTGTGGGCCGCTCAAGCTAGTGCGAAGGGTCACGCGACGAGGTCCAGGCAACGCGTGGCCACCTCCCCGCCTGGCAGCCTCCCCCCCTGTTGGCCCTGCACTCCCCGCCCTCGCGCGGCGCGAACAGCGGGCGCGGCCCCTTCCCACGCGGGGCGCGGCGAGCGGACCGCTTTCCCCGGCGCGGCCGACGGCGGGGCGTTCGCGGGCCGCGGGCCACGGCCGGCGGGCGCCCCCCCGGGCCCCCCGGAGCGGGCTGGGCCGGGGGAGGCCTCGAGCCCTCATCCCCACGGCAGGCATCGCGCGGCGGCGGCGGCGGCGGCAGAGGCCTCGCGGGCAGCCGCTCGGCCGAGGGCCGCGAGCGCGGGGCGCCGGGGCGGGGGGCGGGGCGGCGGGCGGAGGTGCATCCTGGGAAATCCAGCAACATGGGGCGAAGCCGCCGTCGCTGCCGCCGCCGCCAGCCCGGCCCGCGGGTGCCGCCGCTGCCCTGACGCCCCGCGGGGGCCAGGCCGCGCGCGCGGCCCCGGACCCCCGGGCACAGACCGGCCGGCGCGCCCGCCGCCCGCCCGCCGCCCCGGGGCCATGTGAGGGGCCGCTCCCGCCGCCGCCTCCTCCCCTGCCCCCGCCCCCGCCCCTCCCACTCCCCTCGCACGGGGCCTGGAGGAGCCCCCGCCGCCGCGCGCCTTCCTCCGCCGCCCGCACGATGGACAGGAACTACGCGACCTCCGGCTTCGCCGACCCGCCGCCGCCGCCGCCGCCCGCGCCGCCCGCCGCCCCCGCCGCCTCCAGCGCCCCCGCGCCCCCCGCCGCCCCTGCCTGGGCCTACGAGCCCCGCGCCCCGGCGCCCGCCGGCGGCGGCAGCGGCAGCGGCGGCAGCAGCCCCAGCCTCAAGGCCAGGTAGGGAGGGCGGGTGGGCGGCGGGGGGTTGGTGGGCCAGGAAAGGCCGGGGATGCGTTTGGGGCCTGCGCCCCTTTGCAGCGCCTCCCAGGGGTCCGGGCCGGGGGGAGCCCGCCGCTCGTCCCCCCGCCCTCCCCCGCGCCCGGGAGGCGGCTGAGGACCCCTCGGCGGTGGTCCGGGGTGGGCGGGGGCGCCCGGCGCGGGATTCGCGCCCGGGACTAGTGGGGGGCGGCGGGTCAGAGGCAGGGCTGGTCCGGGACTCGGGGGTTCCGCCACCTCCCGGGTCCTGGGCTCTCACATGGCGAAGTTTGGGTTCGTGGCTGAACTCGGCTCTCACGGAGACCCCGAGGAGTGCCTCTGGGGTGAGGGGGACAGGGGGCTCGGAGGAGTTCGGGGCAGTGACATTCCATTGTATCGGAACCGACGATGTGGTCTGGGGGGCCTGGCAGGGTGCGGGTGGGGGCGCGCGGAGGGGAAGAGGCGCCGAGCCGGGTGGCTGACACTGGGGCGCCCCGGAGGGTGGGGCTGCGGGAGAAGCGCTGGGGACGTGGGGCCCCGGGAGGGTCCCGGTGGCGCGCGAAGGCTGCGCGGGGCTGGGTGACATATGTTTGCGGAGCCGGCCCAGCTCGCTCGCGCGCTCTCTCTCTCTCTCTCTCTCCTCTCTCTCTCTCGCACGCGTGCAGAGTTGCTCCCCGGTCGCTTCCCTTTCCGCAGGGGCCGCTGCGCCTGGGGGAGACCAGAAGTTGGGCAGAAACGGGAGGGAGGGGGCGTCAGCGCCGGCCGCAGAGGCTGCCGAACGGGAGCGCCTCTCCATGTCGGCCTCGGAGCTCTGGGCATCATTGTGGCGCGGGGTTCAAGAGTTCATCTTCGCCCCAACCGAGGGGACCCAAAGTAGTGCCGCTCATCAGCTCTGTGAGCGCCCGGGAGGCGCGTGGAAGTGCCACCCCGTGAAGCGGGCGCTGAGCGATCACCGGAAGGCGCGGTCCGGGTGGGGGAGTGGGCGAGCGGGGGTTTTGAAGCCGCCGCCGAACAAAGCTGACCCGGGTAGGTAGGTGCAGCTTCTGAGGACCGGGGTCGGCAATCCTGGCTCGCTAATGACTTCATCCTCAACTAGCGACGGGAAGCTTCGTGGCTTTGTCTCGTCCCATTTCTTCATTATTGTCAAGATAGGAGTGAACTTTTTTTTGTACACTTTACATATTACAGTGTTCTAGGTTATCGTTGTTTTCATGAAAATTCCACGTTCACGATTTGGAAAATAGGTCTGAAAATCAGCTGATCTTTGTCGTTAGATAGTAGCTTGGGAGGATTATGAGAAATTGAGAAAAATCTGGTTCCAGAAAAGGGAAATCAGCTTCCTTAGAAAATTTTAGGGCCTTTTTTTAAAAGAACTGAGATTTAAAAAAAAAAGTGATGTGCCACTTTGGAGATAAATACTTAAATGCTGAAATAAATAGTCATAAGCAGTCATAACTTTGTATTATATACAATCAAACCATTTTAAGGAGTTTTATGAAAGATGTTTGGTACCTTTCCCATTACTACTTTTAGTGGTAAATTGACTATCATTTTTCAAGTAGCTTTTGCATTGAAAATGGTAATTTACAAATTAAAATTACCTTTCCTTCAGTGAACAGCAATGATAGATATTTGTGCAGCATTTTTTATGTTTTAAATGAAAAAATGTTTTATTAGGCAAATGCTACCTAGTTATTTCTGTTATTTCTTTTAGCAGAATACTTCTGAGGCAAGAAACTAAATCTACTTGTCATATTTTCCAAATGTTGTTTATCAAAATAACAAAGAATGACTTCCCAAACACATTTGAAAACAGTAAGTAGATTCATTTGGAACACATAATCTAAAATAAATTTATTTTCTGTTTGTTGGAAGTTATTGAGTTTTAAATGCGAAGTCCCCCCTTTAAAATATATTTTGGGGATGGGGGTCAGCAAAATCATAGCATAGGAAATGCAGGCGCTCCCCCTCCCCCACCAACTTGCTTTGTTAACATCTTGTGTTAGGATCAGGCCATCTGTACAGGGCTACACACACTTCTTCATTGTACCTCGTTTTATTCCTCACACTGTGCAATGCCCCCTTTCATTTCAGTTACACAGAAAATACCAAATCTGAAATAATGCCTTAAGCCTTCCGGTATTCTGCATTTTCTGAAGCCCGTTTCTATTTTTATAACATTTTAAAGAGCTTTTTCATAATTCAGGTTATCAGTTGAATGTTTTTGTTTCCCTTTGTGGCACTTTCTTCTGGAAGGTGCAAATGAGTACTAGTTGTGATGATGTAATATGGATACATATCCATAAAGAATTAGCTTGTCTGTCACCTTGTTTCCAGTAACCTATTCAGAAGCTTACAGATGATAATGACATTTAGTTGTTACTGGCATGGGATCTAATATCTTACTTTCTGTCTGCTTAGTCCTGAAATGGAACATTTTCATCATTGATAGGGAAAAGCATGGTAAATAATTTTTCACGAGTTTAAAGTAATGCTTTTGTGATATAGCCGCTCCATCAGACATAGGTATTTCTGTTGTTTTAGCCATTGAAAAATAAAGAGCTAATGGGAAACACCAGCATTTTACCTTAAAGTAGAGTATAAATAGAGTTTTCTGACTTTCTAAAATGATCCAGGCTAGGTACATGGGAGTTCAGGGGGAAGAACTGGTCATAGTAGTCTCCATTTATTTGTGCTTTTCTCAGTTGGTTTTAGGGACCAACTGAGCATATTTTTGCCTATCACTGTGGAATTGGAAACATTTTTTGTGGGACTGTTTTAGATACTATAAATACCTTCGCAGGCTTTTGGAAATAAGATGACATCAGGAAACTGCAGGCCTGCTGCCTTTGCTCTATTATTTATATTTTGTACTGAACAGGAAGAGATAGCAGTTTTATAATGGTGATGATAGATGTTTGTATTTGAATATGCACCAGAAAGTGACTGAATGGAAATATTTTGTTTTACAATGATTTATATTTTTTGCCTTTCTAACTTGAAACAGTCCGGGAGTTATTTTGCCACCAGTTTTTAGAATTTCCTAATAAGTTCTTTCTGATTATAGCTTGTGTAATGAGTGTGATAGGTACCCCTCCAAAAAAAAAATATAATGATTAGCTTCTCTAAAAACGGTCAGCTACTATATTAAGGACTTTTTGAGTAAGTTATAAAGTTAGAGTTTCCCTCAAGGCTTTTGAAAAAGACCTTGTAAGATCACAATTTTGAGGACTAAGGACAATCCCTAATTACTAAGGTTATTTTATTATTTTTTTTTTATTTTTTATTTTTAAAAATATATTTTATTGATTTTTCACAGAGAGGAAAGGAGAGGGATAGAAAGTCAGAAACATCGATGAGAGAGAGACATCGATCAGCCGCCTCCTGCACATCCCACACTAGAGATGTGCCCACAAGCAAGGTACATGTCCCCGACCGGAATCGAACCCGGGACCTTTCAGTCCACAGGCCGACGCTCCATTCACTGAGCCAAACCGGTCTCGGCTACTAAGGTTATTTTAAATAAACTTCTGTTGTTCAGAAAGTGCTTTCCCATAGAAATAATGTTGTAAGTAATAGTAACTATCATTTACTGTGTAACTAATGTGTGCTAACTACTGTTTTAAGTGATGTATTAGTACTGTACACACATGCACACAATTTAGTCCTCCAGCAATCTTTTGAGGAACATATTTTTACTTTCTTTTAGTGGAAATAGAAGCTGAGGCATAGTGACATTAATATACTTAGAGACACATAGCTAGTAAGTAGTGAAGCTGGGATTTAAACCTGGGCATTGTGGATCTGGAGCCTGCAATGTCTTTAATTTCTGTACTTAACTACTTCATGGTAAGATACATCTACCTATATTACAGGTTAAATGAGCTTTTTGTAACCGGCCTGGAAATCTAACCATTATTAACATATTTACTTTGCTGTTCTTTGTCACCATTAGCCCCCATACACACACACACACATACACACACATGATTGTAACAAGCTTCCTTTCCCTTCCGTAGCACTGTCTTTTCCTCTCGGGCCCACTGCTTTTCCCTGTTCTTCCTTTGTCCTGGCTATTTTAATGGCTACGTGTCATTTCCTCAGGACTTGGGACTGATGCGATTTCTTGTTCATTCTGTGCTTTCTCCTAAGGACATAACATCCATGCCTCTGGCTTTATATATCATCTCTGGGGATACATGTGGCTCCAGCCCAGGCCTCTGAGCACCCAATCCATATCCAGTTACCTCTCCGAGCTTTCACTTGAGATGTAATGGGCATTCAGTAAAGGGCTTCCCCCACCCACCCCACCTCCTGTTTGTATAGTGAGGTCCATCTCAGTCACACCTCTCTCCACCTCCTTGCTCAGGCCAGAACCTGGGAGTTGTGTATGCTACTACTTTTTTTATCTCTTAAATATATATTGAAATTGTTTACTTTTTTTCTGCTCCCACTGCACCCTGTCAAGGTACCGTTATTTTTCACTTGGATAACTATGGTAGCCTCCTAAGTCATCCTGAGTGAAGCTACCCTGTGTATCAGATGACTGTCAAATTTATAGCTCTAGATTCATACCTAGTTGCTTACTATTATCTCCATATGAATACTGAAGTGATATTTCAAACAGATATGTCCAAAACATGGATATCACCCTAACCACCCATCTGGTTCTCTAAGCTTTCCCACCTCAGTAAATAGTTTCCACCTTTTATTGCATCTCAGGCCTAAAAGGTGGGAGCCATCTATGATTCATTTCTTTCCTTCCATATCCACTCCCTGAGAAAATCCTGCTTATCTGATCCATCTCCATGTCCATGGTTTCGCACATGGAATGTTTCAGTTGCCTCCTTTTGCTTTTCTTGCTTCCACCTTAGCTTTTCTAGAGTTTAGTAAGCATGCAACCGTCAGATTTAGTATTTTAAAATATAAATCAGGTGATGTCATTACCCTGCTTAAAACCTCCCAATGTTTCTCCAGAGGAAAATCTCAAGTCCTTGTCATGGACTTTATGTAATACACATACACACCTCTTACAAACCAATAAGACAGCTAACCGCCACTTCTTATTTATTTTTTAGGGCAGACAATTTAAACAAACTTCACAAGGGAAACTAAAAGAATAGCCTATAAAAATATAAAAAGATGCTCCTCATCATTTGTTATTAGAGAAATACAAATTAAACCACAATGAGATACTGCTACCTACTTAAAATGTCTAAAATTAAGAAGACTGAAAAGTTCAAATGGTTAAAAGAATATAAAACAGAAATGGAATATTCATTCATCATGAATGATAATGTGAAATAAATAGTACATGCACTTAACTTCTCACCTAGTAATCCCACTCCAAATATTTAACTTAGAGAAATGAAAACGTATGTCTACAAAAAACTTGTATACAAATGTGTTCAAAGCAGGTTTGTTTATTCATAGTAGACCCTAACTGGAAACAACCAAAATGTCCATCAGGTGACTAGATGAACATGTTATGATATACTAGTATTCTTACAACTCATTGAAACATGTTGAATGAAAAGAGCCAGACAAAAAAAAATATAGGCATTAGGTTTGTCAGTGGCTGTCTGGGGATGAGGTGGAAAAGGTATTGATTAAAAATAGACATGAGAAACCTTTTGTTGTGAAGGAAAAGTTGATTAGGATTGTCATTATATTGGTGTATGTATTTATCAAAATAAGTGAACTGTGCACTTAAATAGGTGTATTTGCCCTGGTCAGGTAGCTCAGTTAGAGCATCACCCATATACTAAAAGGTTGTGGGTTGGATTCTGGTCAGGGCACAAACCTAGGTCGGGGGCAGTCAATCTATGGATGTTTCTCTCTCTCCTTTTCCCTTCCTCTCTCTAAAATCAATAAAAACATATCCTCAGGTGAAGATTTTAAAAACAGGTGTACTTGATTGTGTGTAAATTATATCTTAATAAAATTTATTTTTAAAGTTAAAAAAAGATTTTTATGCCCTTGCTGGTTTGGCTCAGTGGATGGAGTGTTGCCTTGTAGATTGAAGGGTCCTGAGTTTAATTCTGGTCAAAGGTGTGTACCATGGTTACAGGCTCAATCCCCGGCCCTGGTCAGGGCGCTTATGGGAGGCAACCAATTGATGTGTTTCTCTCACATTGATGCTTCTCTCTCTCTCTCTGTCTCTCCTCTTCCCTTCCACTCTCTCTAAAAATAAAGGGGAAAATATCCTTGGGTGATGGTTAACAACAACAACAAAAGAAGACTTTAAAATAATCCTAAAATTGAATCTTCAAACAAACAAAATGTAATTCCTACAAGTAATTGATAAAGTAGCTGTAACAATAAGATATTACTCTTGAATCAGTGTTCTAACTGTATGTACTTAGTGGGATATAATCTTGGGACAGAAGCACTATGAAGAAATACGGACCTTTACTTAGGTTTGTTTTTGGTAGAGGTTATATTATAGTATAACAGAGCTAATGAGAAATATATTGATGTAGCTGTGAATTAGGATTCCAGTCTTAGGAAAAGGGAGATACATATGTGAAATCAGGGAAGATGAGGAATATTAGATTTGACTGAGAGTTGTCAGTATGAACCCATGTATTTTAAAAGACTAGCTTTGTCCACCGAAAGGGCCTAAAAGCAAATGAAACCTCAGGCATCAAACACACCTTACACCCAGATCTTGGTTTCTCAGTGCCAATGCCCACTAAAAGGGCTCCGAGTAGAAATGATTGATTTCAGGTGTGGTGCAGGAAAAATAATAAGGTGAGCCTAAAACTTCTTGTGTTAGAGGATGTGTTTGAGCCTGACAGAGTATTCCCACCACTCCTGTTTCTGGGAAAAACTCACAACCATTCCTCCGGGATCTGGAAACTACCCCTGGAGGTTTTTGGGTAATTTTTGGGTAATCTGAATCATCAGATTCAGTCCTGGCCAGGCCATGAGCAGGGTGCTAAGGGGATGGAGCCCAGTTCTGTCCTGGGCCCAAGCCAGAAGTTCCCACGCCAGGAAAGATGAGTTGTGTTCTCCCACGTGGTTCTTGAGAACCTGAGTGGGGCCCCCTGCCTATTCCAGCAGCTCCTTCCTGCCACCCTCCAAGGCTCCATCTTCATTTATTCTCTCTATTCCTGCCGTTTAAACCCTGTTCAGAGTCCAGATACAATGGGCACTTTCCTCTCTCACACTGTAGTGTGGCCTTTAAAGCATCCCTAATCCAAACACATCAGTTAGTCAATCAGAAATACTTGTGAAACACGCACGAGGCACCAGACAGTTCTGCGCACTGGGAAACCAGCAGGGACCAGGACAGGCAAAGTCCTGGCCTCCCCACGCTGACATTCTAGGGACTTCGACGAAAGGAGATCACCACAGAGGGGCCAGTCTCGGTGGGGGGAGACGGGAAGAATCACACACAATAAGGTCAGTAATTCATCCTTTGGCTTTGAATCACAGCCAGCCAGGGTTAATGAAGTCCAGTGGCAGGGACACTGTCCCTGCTGTTGAACAGTGGCCCGGGGCAAGTTTGAGCTCTTAGCTGTGATGACTGGGCCCTTTCATGCAACCTGGGAATTCACCTACACGGACCTCACCTGAGGCAGGAATGTGGTCTGTGCTGGGCTCTGTCACCGCCACTTCCCAGACTTTCCAGGCCGAGGCTTTAGGGGAAGCAAGAGTTGCTACATCCACCTAAGGTGCTTCTACTGCTCTGTCCCCTTTTGTGTTTGCAGCAGTCACCGTGTGGACCTTGGCAGGTGCTGTCCGCACACTCTGGGATCACCTGTGGCGTGCAGCCGGGGTCCGTGCACAACTGCTCTATGTGTACAACGTGCTGAGTAGGGATGGGGGTGGGGTTAAATCATTTAACTAGAAAGTAGGAAAAATATCAGAAATATCAGTTATATGTGAAGAAAAAAATGTTAGGAAATAGAATGAAAAGTACCCATGAATTCCAAAGTTGAAGATGGGAAGTCAAGTGTATTTCAGCTCGGGTGGCTGCTGTAGTCCTGTGCCCCAGGCCTGTGGGGAGTGGGTATGCCACTCCTCCCCGGCCTCCTGTCCGGGTTTAAAGGCTCTGGTTAAGAGCTGTCCTCTGAGGGGGCCTTTGCTTGGTGATACCTTCTCCCAAATGCTCTCCAAGCGGGAAGGCAGGTACAGACGCCAAAGAGATTTATTTGCCCGTTACCAGGATTCAGTAATGGCAACAGGGACAAATGATTCCCTCTCACAGTGAGAGCTTCCAAACTGGATCCAAGATTACTTCCGTGAGCAGCGGAAAATGTCATTGAGGATTCAGGTCTCCCCATTTTCTCTCTCTGCCATTCCCCTTTGCTCACGGTATCCTCTCATGTCCCTCATCAGATGTCTCCCAGGTTTCACTGGCCAGAATCAGCACAACCCACCCACACTTACAATCTCCAGGTAGACGAGGCCCCCACAATGGCCTATACTAGCAAAGAGTCTCCAGCCATCTTTGGAGCTGGCTGGAGCCTTAGGTCCTAAAAAGGACTTAAGGAGAAACCAAGTTGTCGGCATAGATAAACACCTAAACTGTTGCCTGGTACAACAATTTCAAAATTACAACTAAAGGACAAAACAGACATCATCCAGAACCACAGGAAGGCTGGCTGCGTGAAAATTCTACCATTAGAAGGAAAGAGAAAATCACACTGAGACTTACAGGAGCTGTGGAAGGCAGTGGTAGGTACACAGGCGTGAGTGGAGAAGGCTGGCAACTGAGTACGCAGGGGGCTTTCTCAATTGGGAGGGAGACAACAGCTCCCAACAGCTCTGAACTCCAGTTCCAGGTGAGACTCTGGGGACCCAGACTCATATGGGGAAAATTGGACTGTCTGATGGCAGGTGAAACTCAAGGGCGGCTTTCTCTCAGAGGTGCTTGCAGTGATTACCACGGGAACTGAGAACCAGGGGCCTCTTAGGGCAGGGTTGACAAAGAAGCCATCGCTGTTAGCCCCACCCTGTGATCCCACCCCACAAGGCCATAGCTGTTGGCTCCACCATGATACTCCCCCCATCCAAGCTGAGCACAGAGGCTTTTGCATATAAATGGCCGAGTCCTTTGAAATTTAAACTTACCTACAGCTGAGTCAGTGAGACCCAAAACATCTAAAAGAAGGCCCAAGGCTCCGCAGCAGCTTGCATTGCTTCACAACTGGGCCTCATCTGGGCACCTCCAAAACAAGAGGAATCTGCAGATCTCCCCAAAGCTCCTGCTGGGTGGCCGCAGGCAGAGGCTAAATTAGCACCTCCTTGGAGATCCAAGAGCCAGTGTACCCAGGGATCAGAGTGGGACCATCCAGATTACAACAACTCAGATTCATAAGGGACACACTCAGAGGGGAGACACAGTGAGCACCAAAGCCCCAATGAAGCAAGCCTTATAAGGGTGTCTCCAGCACAGATGTTCTCCCATAGCAGACACAGCTGATCCTCACAGCCAATTAGCCTGGAGGTCAGTTACCCCCAGTGATACCAACAACAATGATGGCTTAACTACAACAAGACTGTGCACACAGCCCACAAAGGGATGCACCAAGAGTGTCTACCTCAGGTAACTGGGGAGACTGAGCCACTGGGCCCTATAGGACACCTAGCACATATAGCCACTCTATCAACTCAGGGAAGCAGACAAATTGCAGAGACAAAGAAACAGATCACAAATGAAAGAAATGGAAGAAAGCAAATGACTGGATATAGAGTTCAAAACCATGGTTATAAGGTTTTTCAAGAATTTTCTAAAAAAGACCGATTAATTTAGCGAGACCCTCAAGGATATGAAAAAGGACCAACTAAAAATTAAGCAAACTGACAGAAATAAAAAATAACATACAGAGATCCAGACTAGAGGATCGCAAGAATCAGTGAAAGATTTGAAATACAAAGAAGCAAAAACTCAACCAGAAAAGAAAAAAAAAATCCAAAAATATGAAGATAGTGTAAGGAGCCTCTGGGACAACTTCAAGTGTACCAACATCAGAATTGTGGGGGTACCAGAAGAAGAGAGAGAGCAAGATACTAAAAACATATTTAAAGAAATAATGACTGAAAACTTCCCCCAGCTGGTGAAAGAAATAGACTTACAAGTCCAGGAAGAGCACAGAACCCCAAACAAAAGGAATCCAAAGAGGACCATGACACATCATAATTAAAATACCAAGAACAAAAGATAGGGAATATTAAAAGCAGCAAGAGATAAACAGCTACCTGCAAGGTAGCAGCCATATGATTGTCAGCTGATTTCTCAACAGAAACTATGCAGGCCAGATGCGGGTAGCAAGAAATATTCAAAGTGATAAATAGCAAGAACCTACAACCAAGATTTCCCAGCAAAGCTATCATTCAGAACTGAAGGTCAGATAAAAAGCTTCACAGATAAGGAAAAGCTAAAGAAGTCATCCCTGCCAAACCAGTATTATGAAATGCTGAAAGGCATCCTTTAAGAAGAGGGAGAAGAAGAAAAAGGTAAAGATAAAAATTATGAACAACAAATACATATCTATCAACAAGTGAATTTTAAAAATCTAGTGAATAAAAAATATGAACAGAATAAACTGGTGAATATAATAGAATCAGAGGCATAGGAAGGGAGTGGTCTGACAATTCTCAAGGGGAAAAGGGTGTGGGGGGTGTGGAAGAGACTGGACAAAAATCGTACACCTATGAATGAGGACAGTGTTTGGAGGGGTAAGTGCAGAAGGTGGTGTGGGAACGGGATGGAGGGGAGCTGTGGAGGGGTGGGGAGGAGAGGAACATCTGTAATAATCTGAATAAACAAAAAGGACAAAACCTTAAGAAGAAGGCAACCCATTCAAGACTGCCACCCAGGTAGTGAGGAGGAAATGCCTCCGTGGGCAGCTCACAGATCTGCAACACATGGTAGCCCATTGACCTCTCAGGAAGGAATGGTAAAATGGTCCTGATTTTATGCTCAGGGAAAGCAAACTGTTCTAAGGCAAGAGCCTTGCTTACTGAGAGCTGCCATCAGGGTGAAGAGAGAAAGCCCCCTGACAGTGTTGACTCAGTGGCTCCCACCGCATCCTTCTAGCAGGCTCACAGGTGCACAGGACAGAGAATTTCCTGCTGGTACTGAGTCGGAGGCACATGGCTTGATAGTGTGCCCTTTTTGATTACAGATCAATGTCAGGATCAGAACAGTCATGCTTGCCTTCAGTTTCTGTCTGTGTAATAAAACTGACCAGTATTCCCATCTGGAGAATACTCACTTTCATGGATAAGAAATACCACTCCTTCGGAGGTTTTGTTAGGGCTTTGTACAGATTCTTTTCAAAACACTAAAAATCTTCTAATTCCTTGTGAAACAATATAGCACTTTTAAAAAAGAGAGAGATGTCAGGAATCTGTTTGTTCGGAAGACCTGACTGTAAGTCCTCCCTGTAGTTCTGTGAAATACATCTGTGATGCTCATGAGTCCCTTCGTTGCCGCTCAACGCTCGCCCACTTGATTGGGTTGGCTGTCTCTCTGATTCATGCCAGGTCCACACTGCTGAAAGCTCAGGTCTCCATCCTGGTTTTCTCAGAAGAGCCAGAGGGAGCAAAGGGCACGCCCTTGGGCCTGATTCAATAGCAAAGAGTCTCCAGCTGTCTTTGGAGCTAGGTGGAGCCTCAGGTCCTAAAAAGGACATAAGGAGAAACCAAGTTGGCGGCACAGGTAAACACCTAAACTGTTGCCTTGCACAACAATTTTTGAAAATATCCTCTTCCCACAGCAGGCCTCTCTCCCACGTGATACATGAAAAGCAAGGCTCAGATTCCTCAGTGATGAACCCATATACTGTCCACATTGTGAAACCTCTTCTTCTCTGACTGCTTCTGAGATAGGGCTGGGTGTGTTCCGCCTCCAGCAACAGAAGCAGGTTTCTTCTGGAACAGTCGAAAGCGCAGTGTCCACTGTTGTGCCTGTTTTGAGATCCAGGCTCCCACCTGTCAGTGGGATCTGGCTCCACGGAGAGTCCACTGACCCTTGGGCCTGGGCAGAGAGGACTGGGACTGTGTCAATAAGAAGACAGGTTTGGGGGTTCTGGGGTTGGAGCTCGGAGGGCAGCCACCCTGGTTTCCTGAGTCATTCTCCCACATCGCAGAGGACATCTTTCTCCTCTGCTATCCAGAAAAGGCTCATTAAAAAACAAACAAATAAATGTGTATATTTGTATTGACTTTCAGAGAGGAAGGGAGGGAGAGAGAGAGAGAAAGAGAGAGAGAGAACATCAATGATGAGAGAGAATCAATGGTGCCTCCTGCATGCCCCCCACTGGGATCAAGCCCACAACCTGACCGGGGATGGAACCGTGAACTCCTGGTTCATAGGTTTATTCTCCAACATTGAGCCATGCTGGCTGGGCAGAAAAGGCTCATTTTCATTTTACAGAAGAATGCTAACTTTTTAATAATGGTATAATTAGAAACCTACCATTTCTAAAGTTAAAAATCTTCAGTGAATGATATCTAAATCATTGCTATTGGGATCAAGATATTTACACAGCCTTAAAGTAATTCCTCAAAATTGCCTATCATGGAGAGACCTGACAGTACCTTTCAGTTTAGCATCACCTATGAGACAGATTGACAATTTGTGTGTTCTCATGTTTTTGATAATTAAAAAACATTACTTTTCATGAGATAGCAATCAGACCAATAGCAAACAGTTCAAGAACTCTGTGTCATGAAATTAAGACAGCAGGATATGGGATTAAGGACAGGATGAGGCACTGTTCTAAATTTAAAGAGACATGCCCGTCCAACTTGGCTCTTGGTTGAGCATCAACCTATGAACCAAGAGGTCACAGTTTGATTCCAGGTCAGGGAAAATACCCAGGTTGCAGGCTTGATCTCCAGTAGTGGGTGTACAGGAGTCAGCCAATCAATGATTCTCATCATTGATGTTTCTCCCTCTGAAATCAATAAAAACATCTTATATAATAAAAGGCTAATATGCAAATCGACCAAACCGTAGAATGACTGGTTGCTATGATGCACACTGATGGCTAGGGGCAGATGCTCAACACAGGAGCTGCCCCCTGGTGAGCACAACAGTGGTGGCAGGACCTCTCCTACCTCTGCAGCAGCACTAAGGATGTCCGACTGCCAGCTTAAGGCCTAAGCCATTAGACATCCCTCGAGGGCTCATTGACTGCGAGAGTGCACAGGCTGGGCTGAGGGACCCCGCATATGTGCATATGTATGTGTGTATAAATTAAATGTAAAGAGACACAGACACAACCAAATGCCATTCTTGAATTTGATTGGATCCTACATTGAAACAGCTTTAAATTTTCCAAATATTTAGCTAATAACTAGGGGAAATTGAATTATGACCTCTGTATTAAATGCTATTATTGACTTAATGTTAAAGTTCTTCAAGTCTAATACTGGTTATATAGGAGAATATTCTATTCCTAGAAGATACAACTGAAGGAATTAAGAATATAATGTCATGATGTCTGCAAGTTATTTTCAAGTGGTTAAGTAAAAAAAATAATAAGTGTGTGTGTGTGTGTGTGTAATGAAAGATAACAAAGTGTTAACAATTGTCGAATCTTAGGTGACAGGTGTGTGGGATATTCATTATACTATTTTAATTTTTTGTCTGGGTTTAAAATATTCAAAATAAAAATCAAGAGAAGAAAACATCTTTTTCTGAATTACTCAAAATGTAATTTCAAGCTTTTGGGAAATAATGTTAATGATCAATTTATTTGAATGATCTGATATTACATAGAATGTTACAATTAGAGGGACCTTGGAAATTATCTTGTCTAGTCTCTTAATCATACAGATGAGGAGATTAGTCTGACAGTAATTGAATCACTTGTTGAAATCACACTGTGAGCCAATAGTAGAGCTTGGATAATGAATTCAGCTGTCCTGTTTTCCGAGATATTGTTCTTCCCACTGTACCATGTTTTACCTCTCCCAGTGAAAGGACTTTTTAGGAGGTAAAAGTTGAATTAAAGAAAATATTATGTGTCATCTTTCTTCCTTGTATATATCTTCAATGTGCTTTCACCATTTTGATATTATTGTCAGACTGTGCTTGATCTACTGGTCTACAGATCAGGAATTTATAGTCAAAGACTTCTACCTTTGGTAATTGCTCTTTTAGAATTTTTTTTTCTAGAAATTTTTTGATCATATGGTTTGAGCATTGTGTTTTTGGTCACTTACTTTTATTATCCTCTAGTTTAAGCTATGAAGAAGGACAACCCTCACTCTCTGAAACAAATCGCCTTCAGAAACAGACTTTTGCAACCTCCCATCAACTTCCTGGATATCCTACCACACCTCAGCCAACCGGTAAAAATACTCTTGTGAAATATAACATGAATCTGGGTACATTTAGTGAATAAGGGAAAAAAATCAGTTTTCATATGTTGGGTTATGAATGTATACATAGGACATTACCAGTGTCATGGGAAATTTTAAAATAAAAATTAGATTAAAAGCTTTGTCTTTTATTAATAAGGACTATAAATGTAACTAATTCATTGGAAGATCTTTTTCATGCATCTTTATACATTTTAAATTATAACTATGCACAGTCAAATTAATGTTTGTTTGCTATTTCAAAATAAAACAGTTTAGGATTGTAGAATTTTTGATCTCAAATTTCAGAGAATCCTTTTAAAAATATGATCAGAAATATAATTTTATATTAATAATGTCTTTATTTTGGGATATATTTTATCTTCAAATATAGGTCTTTCTGGAATATTTGATACCGGTGTGAGCAGTGCCAGCACTAACACTAAGGAATCTTCAGTAATGAACTTTCTCTCTTCTGTCGAATCTCAAACAGCTCAGGCTGCTTCTTCAGGAACTACTCTTTCACCACAATTCAGGGCTCCATCCTGGCAGACAGGTGACTCTTTGTTTTCAGAATTTTTAAGTCTTGTAAAAATATACTTTGCATGGACCTTGTCATTTTAGTAGTGTGACTGAAAGTGAAGTTAATTATTGATTTTCCAGTGAACTTTAAAACCTGGAATTTTTCACAATTTTAAGGTGGACAAAATTCAATAAATTTTACTAGCAGAAATTTAGTTTTAGCACTCTGATAAAAACCAACAAGTTGAAGAAAGAAGATAATTATTAAAGATAAACCCTAGAAGTAGTTTTTATCTGACAACTTAAGTACAGCTGACCATTGACAAATAGGTGTTAAGGGTACGTTGACCCCCCCTACATAGTTGAAAATCCACATAAAACGTTTTTTTAAGAGCAAAATTTACTTTTTTCCCCCAAATACAGTTGACATTCAATATTATTTTATATTAGTTTCAAGAGTACCACATGTGATTAGACATTTATATAATTTGCAAAGTGATCACTTTAATAATTTTAGTGCTCACCTGGCATCATATGTAGTTATTACAATATTCATTATATTTGCTATGTTGCAAATAACTTTTAAAAAATAAGTTTTTATTGATTTCAGACAGAAAAGGAGAGGAAAAGAGAGATTGAAACATCAGTGATGAGAGAGAATCATCAATCAGGTGCCTCCTACACGTTCCCCACTGGGGATTGAGCCCACCGAGGCATGTGCCCTGACTGGGAATTGAACCATGACTTCCTGGTTCATAGGTCAACATTCAACCATTGAGCCATATCAGCTGGGCATGTAAAAACTTTTGATTCTCCTAAAACCTAAGTTTTAACAACCTACTGTGGACTGGAAGCCATACCAATAAAGTAAACAGTCGATTAAACATTTTACATGTTTATATGTATTATGTGTTACATTAAAAGAAAGTAAGCTAGAGAAAAGAAGATGTTATTAAGAAAAAACATAAGAGAAAATATATTTACAGTATTTATTTTTAAAAATCTTAGGTAAGTGAATCCATGTAGTTCAGACCTGTGTGTCTACGGACTAACAGTAGTTCTTGTGTATTTGAGAGGAGCAGAGATTAGATTTCTTTTGTAAATTTTAGCTTTATTGAATATAAAATTATAAGATATTGAAAATATACCTTGTAATAACTTTATATACATTTACATTATAAACAAACTCTCCCTCATTTTACATTCATCACTTTTTATTTTTTGGTGTTTTTTATTTTTTAGTGAAAGATTAAATTTCACTTATGTCAGCAACACAAGCGAGGTAGCTGATGTGATAGAATAAAATCATAGTATTGATTTCATCATTAAAGTTATATAAATTTATCCTTAATTAAACAGATTGAATCACTATTTAATAAAAATCATTGTACAAGGTGGGGCAAAAGTATGTATTATAATTGTTTGTATGGAAAATAATACAATAATTAATCCTAATATATAAAAAGCTAGGGGCTGTCACAACCTAAATGACCAAATGGACTACTAGCAGGCTGTATGGGATGACTAGGCTGGCAGGGGGGTTAGTGAAGGATGACCAAACGACTGAACAGCAGGATGCATGGGGCAACCAGGTCGGCAGTGGGGGGGGAGTTGGGGGCCACCAGGCTAGCAGGAGGGCAGTTTGGAGTGACCAGGCCATTGAGGGGGGGCAGTGGAAGGTGACCAGGCCAGCGGGGGATTGGGTCTAAACCGGGAGTCAGACATCCCCCAACGGGTCCTAAATTGGAGAGGGTGCAGGCTGTGCCGAGAGTACTTCCCCTCTCTCCACCCCTAGTGCACAAATTTTATGAACTGGGCCTCTAGTAAATAATAATACAAGAATAAACTTTCATATACAACTATAAACCTACTTTTGCCCCACTCTGTATTGTGTTTGTTTATATATACTTTTAAATTTTATTTTCATTATTCTTCAACAGTTTCTCACTCCCAGTTATTTGTATGGTTTTATTTTTTGCAGAATAACAGGAAAGTTAGTTTTTAAGGTTTTATTTTAAAGAATAAGAAACGTTATAGCATATTTGAGAAAACATTTGTAAATGATAGCTATAGGAAACGCTATCTTATTCTGATGTAAATTACATTAATAGAGTTTCTTAATATGCCTTAGCAATGTCTTTTCTGCTTCCAAGGAGATAATGTTTAGTGTAAAATAAAAGAGAATATTAAAAAACACAATAGCTTCATCTTTCCTTCCTGGAATAACTTTACATATTCAGTTAGTCTTTCTGTTTTAGTTCCTTTGGTAATATTATTTTAACCACTAATTATAAGTGTTATTTATTCTTTTAAGTGTAACTAGATATTTTCTGTCCTTGTAGTAGTAATACTTTTTTGACATTTAATGAAAAGAAGTAAGAGAAGAATGTTTTTGGAAGGACTAGCGAATCTGTTTTCCCCAATTTTTCCAAAATGGAAAAAAATATTTTAATGGACTCTTACTAAAAAAAAAAAAAAAAAGCATGTAAACAATGCAAGGATATATAAAATGGAAAGTGATAGTTTCTAACAACAATCCCACTTTTTAGAGAAGATTTAACAGTTTGGTATTTACCCTTTCTTTATATCTTTGTATATCAAAACATATATCCACCCATCAATATTTACAGCAATAATAATATTAAGATATGCCATCATTATTTGATCAATCCCCTGTTGATGTACATTAAGATTGTTTCTATGTACAATAACTGTAGTGAATATCTTGTAAAATTTCTTTGTGACCACTTATATCTATAGGATAAATTTCTAGAAGGGCACTTTTTTACTTTAGCTGTGTATGGCTAAAATGCTGTCCTGAAATGTTAACAATTTCTTCTTGACAGTACTTTATTAATTTCTGATTAGCCTTTTATGATAAGCATGCATCTGTTGTTACTAGAAATTGTTCATAGGGCATCAAAACTTGAATTTCAAGAGATTTTTAAAGTGCATATATTTTGATAAGAGAAACTTTAGCGTATTAACCTTACTATAATTGTGAGATTTATTTATCATGTTAAATGTAGATAATTTAGTTTCAATTTAATGTTATGAATATTTAGTTTATCCAGGACATTGTTATTTTGCATTGGGTAAATTGATCACTAGAGATTGTGCATTTTCACAGTTGGTTTTTGTTAATCCTCAAGGGTATTTTTTTCATTGATTTTTAGAGATTGTGTAAGGAGTTGGGGGGAGAGAGAGGGAGATCAATTTTTGTTTCACTTATTTATGATTCATTGATTCCTTTCTGTATGTGCCCTGACTGGGGATCGAACCCACAACCTTGGCATATTGGGATGACACTCTAACCAACTGAGCCACCTAATCAGGACTCATTTTTACTGTTGTATTTTTTAAAATATATTTTTATTGATTTCAGCGAGACAGGGCGAGGGATAGAGAGATAGAAATATCAATTATGAGAGAGAATCATTGATTGGCTACCTCCTGCCTGCCCCCAACTGGGGACCGAGCCTACAACCTGAGTATGTGCTATGACTGGAATTGAACCTGGGACTTTTTGGTTCATAGGCTGACTTTCTATCCATTGAGCCAAACCAGCTAGGGCTACTGGTTTCTTAATTGGCCTTGTCTAACTACTTATAATCACATTTCTGTAACAATTATATGTATGAGTTGCTGATAACTGTAATTTTGTTTTTGCTTTAAAAAAGCTAGCTATTTGAAAATGTAATTTTCAGAATCTTCTCTAAAAAGTAGGACTGTTGTTAGAAGCTATCCCTTTCCATTTTATATACTTTTGTATTGTTCACATGCTTTTTAGTGAGCAAATGTTATATAAGTATCTACTATGAAAATATAAATATATGTGTATTAGTGTAGTAATTACATAAATATCTTCATGTCTTCTCTTCATAGGTATGCATTCCTCAGCACCCACTGAACTGTTCGTTACTGGACCTTTGCCAACCACTGGAACACTTTCACCGTCTGCCCTCTCTGCTTACCAGCACCCCACCACCTTCAACAACAGAAACTTTGCTACCACCTCACCTTTGGTGCTTCAGGATTCAAGTTTTAACACTACATCAAATGGAATTCTAAATCCTCCTGACCCTTTGCTGCAAATCAAAACTTCCCAGGGAACTGTCCCAACTGCTTTGGCATTTGAGCGCCTGGGCAGTTCGGTGTTATGTAACAGCGTGCCACCTCAGTCCTCAACGTATCGCTCGGCTCAAGAGTCTGCACCCCATCTTTTACAACCTCAGTTCAGTTTGTTGCCTTCAGCCCTTGGGGGAACCCAGCAAATGCCTCAAGCCTACAGTTCAACTCTTTTTACTAATTCTACTGCTTGCATTGAAAGAGCTCTTCGAGAATGTAGTGTTATTAAACACCATCAGCGGCCTTCAGGTACCCAGTCTATTCAGGCACAACTGACTGGTTCACAGCATTCCTTACATAATTATCTATCAAATGCAAATGTAGTGAATTTTCAGGAAACAAGCAGACAGTCATCTTTATCCTGTAGCCCAATTGGAGAGTCCACTCAGGTGAGCAATGGCGGACTGCAGCAGAAGACCTCCCAGGGATCAGTGGAACTTGCCCAATCTTTTTCATCTGTAATTCCATCATCGGGGTATCCTCCTTCCACCGTAACAGTAAAAAGCTGTTCTGCAAAGCAACCGCTCACATCAACCAAGACCCCCAAGCCTCAAAGTATAATTCCTCCTGTGCAAACACTAAGCTATTCCAAACCTTTACACAACCAGAGTTCTGTAATATCAGGCCAAGCACAAATTTATTCTACAGCACAACTACCAAGCCTTTTATCGGTCAGCCAGTCCCAGAATTATGGTTTAGTACAACCACATAATGTGCCATCTATTGTTCATTCACAGGTTTATAGATCCAGCAAAGTTGAAAAGTTGCCATCCTTATTATATAAAACATTGACTTTTCCTGGCTCATCTCAGACTGTAACTTCAGAAAATCAGACACTTAATTATTCTTCTAATCAGCAAGAGGTGCTATCCTCAGTTACAAGTGAGAATTATCCTGCTCAAACAAGAGATCTCTCTTCAGTTAGCCAGTCTCAAAGTTACTCATCTGGTCATTCTCAGGGTTTATCACCAGCCAGCCAGACACAGGTTAATTATTCATCTCAGTCACAAGGTTTGTCAGTTGTTAGCCCTTCAGACAGCTATGCGTCGGGGCAGTCCCTAACATTAACAGCTCCTTCTCTTTCTTATTCTTCTGCCTCTCGGACTCAGAGTTTGCCAGAACCTAGCACAACCCAGAACTTTATTTCTATGCACTCTTCCCCAAATGCTCAAGCTCAAGGGTCATCGTCTCCCCAGTCCCAAAAGTTTTTGCCTGCCATCCAGTCATCATCTTTTACGTCCTCTACTCATTGTCAGACATTACAGAATAGCATGCCTTCCCCTGACCCGAAGTCTTACGCTGAAAGGAAACTTGACTCAAATGTGTATACATCTTCAAAGCAAAAAGAAGATTTTCCAATGCAAGAATTACAGGTGTTACAGCCACAAGTATCTCTTGAGTCATCAACCCAAAGGCTATCTGATGGGGAAATTAATGCTCAAGAATCAACTTATAAGGTGTCAAAGGCAGATGACAGATACTCTCAGAGCGTAATTAGAAGTAATTCCCATCTTGAAGATCACATTGTTGGGATTGCTCTACAAAGTTCAAAAAAAGAAGAAAGTATGGTTGGTTCAGTGGCACAACTTAACCAACAAATTGGCCAAGTCAGTAGTGCAGCAGCCCTTGATATTAAGAAGGCAACCGACTTAATGCAAACTCCACAAATAACATTGAATACTAAAGAGCTAAACCAGCAGGTGTCTCAGCAGCATTCTCTTATACATAAGGTACATGATATCAAAGTCCAGGAGCAGCATGATCAAATGATTAATGCATCATCTCAGATTCAAATTCCAAATCAGACTTTAGGGCAGGGCCATCAGGCATCTCTTCCTAATACTCAGATCCTTTTAGATTCGACCTGTGATTTACAAATTCTTCAACAGTCGATGCTGCAGGCAGGTTTGGGGCAGGTAAAGGCATCTTTACAAGTACATCATGTTCCAAGTCCTCAACAAATAGTGCATCCTTTTCTTCAAATGGATAATCATATTATTCAGAGCAATGGTGATCATTCTCAGCCACAACTCCATACTCAAAACTCTGAAATTATGAAAATGGACCTTTCTGAGCCTTCAAAACCTTTGCAACAACATCTAACAACAAAGGGCCATTTTAGTGACACAAATCAACATGATTCAAAGAATCATTTTGTTTCCCTTGGATCAATATGTTTCCCAGAGGCAATTCTTCTCAATGATGAAAGAAATATTTTATCAAATGTGGATGATATCTTAGCAGCTACAGCAGCAGCTTGTGGGGTTACACCTTCTGATTTTTCCAAGTCAACTTCAAATGAAACCATTCCAACTGTTGAAGATGGTGATTCCAAATCTCATTTTCAGCAGTCATTAGATGTTGGGCATGTAAGTTCAGATTTTAACTCTATAACAGCTACAGTAGGAAAGCCACAGAATATAAATGATATTTCCTTAAATGGAAGTCAAGTTACTGTAAACCTTTCACCAATACCAACCCTTCAGTCGAAAATGACTCTGGATCAACAGCACATGGAAACACCAGATCAAAATAAAGCATCTAAACTAACTTCAACAGTGACTGGACCAAGTCACGAAGTCCAAGAGCAAAGGTCTGGCCCATTCAAGAAACAGCCTGCTACCCATCATGACTTTGAAGATGATTGTGAAGTTCCTGTTGATAGTTCATTAAATAATAACAGAAACCAAGAGTTCGTTTCCAGCAGCAGAAGTATAAGTGGAGAGAGTGCTACATCGGAGAGTGAATTCACCTTAGGGAGTGATGATGGTGTGTCAGTGAATCTGACAAGGAGTGCACTTGCACTATTGACCATGGCCCAACCTGGGGAGGCAATCGGTGTCAAGATTGAAGAAGAAAACCAAGATTTAATGCATTTTAACCTGCAGAAGAAGAAAACTAAAGGGAAAGGGCAAACTAAAGAGGAGGAAAACAGTAATCTGAAGCAGCTGAAAAGACCTATCCAAGGCAAACGCCAAAATTCAAGGGGAACAGATATATATTTGCCATACACTCCCCCTCCTCCCTCAGAAGGCTGTCATGATGTTTATCAGCACCAAGAAAAAATGAGACAGAAGATCAAAGAAGTAGAGGAAAAACAGCCAGAAGTCAAAACGGGATTTATTGCATCCTTCTTAGATTTTCTGAAATCGGGGCCCAAGCAGCAGTTTTCCACTCTGGCTGTACGAATGCCTAACAGGACTAGACGACCAGGGACGCAGGTTGTTCGTACATTTTGTCCCCCACCATTTCCAAAGACTTCATCTACGGTACCCACATCTTCAGTGTCTGAAACAGGGGGTAACAGTCCATCAGAAAAAGCTGAAAATGAACTTAAAAGCTTAGAACATTTATCTTCCTTCTCATCTGATGAAGATGATTCTGGAGCATGCAGTCATGATATTTATAAAAGCACCTCTACCACCTTAAATACTTTGGATGCTACTTCTGATAAAAAAAAGGAAACAGGTAAAGTTTTAAAATTTAGATTTCATAATTATGGCTTTACACTATTATTTTTCTGGCTATAAGACTGGCTTTGAAGCTTTCTTTGCTTGAAGCAGGTCTGCAAATTAATTTTCAGGACAAAATGCACAGGTAGGTACCTTAAGGACTTACTCCCCCCCAGTGTTCCTTGACTAGGAATTTCTAGATTTCTGATGGAGTGGGTTTTTTTTTCCTTGACGTTTTACCACATGCAACTTAATTTACATGGTATGCTAATCAGACTTGTCTAATCTGAGATATCTTGAGGTGGGCTTATGAATATGAGGCATTGTACTGAGGGCCCTGTTATAGTATAAACTGACATATTTTTTTGGTATGCCAATTTTACCTGAAGATTAACATTTTACTATTAAATATGATTATATCGTATGCAGGATGTGCAATTAATATAAAAGAAAATTTTTAGCTGGCTCCAAACTATGTCCAAATCACTTTAAGGGAACATTTAGGAGAACTATTTTAAGAAATACTATCTTATGTAAATAATTGACAAGTATGAATACTACTGTTTTAAAGAATATACTAAGGGGAAAAAATTTAAAATAGTAAAATAGCTCTCCCCTCTGTGCCAGGAATCTAGTAGCAGTGGTGGGAGCTATGCATTGTTACCTCCAATATACTGATAATATAACAGAGTAAATGAGTTGCCCAGGTTCATGCAGCTAGTAAGGGCATGCTGGAATCTGAACTCAAGTTTGCCTAGTTCTAGATCCTAGCTCTTTTGTATAAACAGTGCGATATTGGTGAAACCATAAATACATAGGTCAATGTAACAGAACTGAGCCAGAAATAGATTCATATAAATATGACCGTTAAACTTTGTTTTGTGGTTTTGTTCTTTCCAGACTTGAAACTACCTTTAACTACTAAAGTGACATGAAACAAATGTTATCCCAAATAATCTATGAGCATAACTATCTGGTAGTGTATTTCTAAAGATTTCTTATTTGGTGCTTATTGGGAAGAAAGACAAATAATATGTAAAAATTCTCCTTTTCCATATGTTACTCTCTTGCCCCACTCTTTCCATGTTCCCTCTTCTGTGACAACTGAACTTCTCATTGTTCCTTAGACCTGTGAGTCTTTGAGCAGGGTTTCTTTTACCTCCTCTATTTTTAGCCCAGCAGACATTTAATTATCTTTGAAGACCATTCTCAAAGTCACATTGTGGAAGTTACTGCAGGCAGAATAAGTGCTCTGGTTTTCTAAATTCCCACAGCCCTTAAATAATGCTGAAGGGCAGGCATTTTAAATTGTGATGAGGCCTAATAAACCCACTTTTCCTTTCTGATTTTTGCTTTTTGCCTAACCCATGGTTACAGAAATTTTCTCCTGTTTCTTCTAGAAGTTTGAAAGTTTTGCATTTTACATTTAGGACTATGATGCCTTTTGATTATATTTTTGTGTAAGATATGAAATATGGGTTGAAGTTAATTTTTTTTTTTAACATATAGAAGTCCAGTGTTTCCAGTACCATTTGTTGAAGAGACAGTCCTTTCTCCATTGATTGTTTTTGCACTTTTGTCAGAATCAATTGGTCATATTTATATGAATCTATTTCTGGACTCAGTTCTGTTACATTGACCTATGAATTTATGGTTTCACCAATACCACACTATTTTAATCGTAGCCTTATTGTAAGGCAGTGTGAGTCCTCCAAATTTGCCTTTTACAAAATTGTTTTGACTATTTTAGTTTCTTTCCTTTTCCACATAAATTTTCAAATTAACTGTTGGAATCTATAAAAACGCCTACCGGGATTTTAATTTTGATTTCCTTAAATTTATACCATTTTGAGGAAAAGAATTGTTAATTTATTGGGTTTTCACAATTTATGAACATTCTTAAATTTCTTTCACTAGTCTTTTTTGATATAGTTTTTGGAATATGGATCCTGTACATGCTTTGTTAGACTTATTCTGGATGTTTTTTGGTGTGCTATTAATTATAAACTATACTTTTAAAAGTTTCCCAATTCCAGTTATTCTTGGTAGATCATAAAAATACAGTTGCCTTCTATAAGTTAACTAGAGGCCTGGTGCATGAAATTTGTGGGGGAGGAGGGGTTCCCCTCAGCCTGGCCTGTAACCTTTTGCAATCTGGGACCCTCAGGTAGGGCCCCTAGGCCTGGCCAGCAATCAGGGCCTATTGGGGCTTTCCTCCCCCTGGCTGCCCACAGCTGATCCCACCCCCATTGCTGCCACTGCTTGCCATCTGTGCGGCACTACCCCCGCCCCCCGCACTGGTCACCTCCCTCTGTGGGTGTCAGGTGTGAGTGCGATTGCTTGGCTGGCCTGGGCCTCCCTCTGCATGGTGATTGCTGGCTGGTCCAACACACCCGCCTCAGCTTCACTGGCCAGTGGTCTGGGCCTTCCTCTGCAGGTGATTGTGGGGTGATGGCAGGGCCCCCCAACCAATCGCATTGCACCCTCCTTTGCTGGCCTGGTGCCAGTGCATGTCATAGCCTGGTCGTCCAGAAGGTTGTCTGGATGGTAGGTTCTACTGTTCAGTTGTTTGGTTGATTTGCATATTATGCTTTTATTATTATACACTGAGTGTATTGTCATCTAGGAAATATGGCTTAAATAATGTCTGTATCTTTAAATATTTTTTATTGATTTTTTACAGAGAGGAAGGGAGAGGGATAGAGAGAAACATCGATGAGAAAAATATCCATCAGCTGCCTCTTGCACACCCCCTACTGGGGATGTGCCTGCAACCAAGGTACATGTCCTTGGCTGGAATCGAACCTGGGACCTTTCAGTCCACAGGCCGATGCTCTATCCAGAGCCAAACTGGTTTCAGCAATGTCTGCATCTTTAAATGTGAGGAAACTTCATTAATAGCTGGGTAAATTAAATGGTCAATTTTTATAAATTCCATGAATAACAAGTGGTAACAGGTTTCATTAAATCTTTTATATCTTTTTTTTTAAATTTCTTTATTGATTAAGGTGTTACATATGTGTCCTTATTTCCCCCTTGGTCCCCATCCCCCCCTCATGCACTCACCCTCCTGTTGTGTGTCCACTGGTTAGGCCTATTTGCATGCATGTAAGTCCTTTGGTTGATCCCCACCCTTTCCCCAACCCTCTCCTACCTTCCCTTCAAGGTTTGATGGTCTGATCAATGTTTCTCTGTCTCTGGAACTGTTTTTGTTCATCAGTTAATGTTATTTATTATATTCATAAATGAGTGAGATCATGTGATACTTATCTTTCTCTGACTGGCTTATTTCGCTTAGCATAATGCTCTCCAGTTCTATCCATGTTGTTGTAAATGGTAGGAATTCCTTCTTTTTTAGCACAGCACAGTATTCCATTGTGTAGATGTACCACCGTTTTTTTAAAAAAATATATATTTTATTGATTTTTCACAGAGGAAGGGAGGAGAGATAGAAAGTCAGAAACATCGATGAGAGAGAGACATTGATCAGCCGCCTCCTGCACGCCCCACAGTGGAGATGTGCCCGCAAGCAAGGTACATGCCCCCAACCGGAATCGAACCTGGGACCTTTCAGTCCGCAGGCCGATGCTCCATCCACCGAGCCAAATCAGTTTTGGCTATACCACAGTTTTTTAATCCACTTATCTGCTGATGGACACTTAGGCTGTTTCCAAATCTTTGCTATGGTAAATTGTGCTGCTGTGAACATAGGGGTGCATGTATCCTTTCTGGTTGATATTTCTAGCTTCTTGGGATATATTCCTAACAGTGGGATTACTGGGTCAAATGGGAGTTCCATTTTAGTTTTTTGAGGAAACTCCATACTGTTCTCCACAGTGGCTGCACCAGTCTGCATTCCCACCAGCAGTGCACTAGGGTTCCTTTTTCTCCACATTCTCGCCAACACCTGTCCGTATGTTGATTTGTTGATGATTGCCATTCTGACAGGTGTGAGATGGTATCACATTGTCATTTTGACTTGCATCTCTTAGATAATTAGTGACTTTGACCATGTTTTTATATGTCTGTTGGCCTTCTATCTTTTTTTGAAAAGTCTCTATTTAGGTCCATTGCCCATTTCTTGATTGGATTGTTTGTCTTCCTTTTGTTGGGTTGTATGAATTCCCTGTAAATGTTGGAGATTAAATCCTTATCAGTGATAACATTGGCAAATACGTTCTCCCATGTAGTGGTGTTTCTTGTTGTTTTGTTGATGGTTTCTTTTGCTGTAAAAAAGCTTTTTATTTTGATGTAGTCCCATTTGTTCATTTTCTCTTTAGCTTCCATTGCTCTAGGATCAGTATCAGTGAAGAAGTTCCTTCAGCATAAGTCTGAGATTTTGGTGCCTGTGGATTCCTCTAGTATTTTTATGGTTTCCTGTCTTATGTTTAAGTCCTTTATCCATTTAGAGTTTATTTTGTGTGTGGTATAAGTTTGTGGTCTAGTTTAATTTTTTTGCATGTACAGTATCTGTCCATTTTCCCCAACATCATTTATTGAAGAGACTGTCTTGACTCCATTTGTATGTTCATGCCTCCTTTGTCAAATATTAATTGTGCATAGTGGTTTGGGTTGATTTCTGGGTTCTCTATTTTATTCTGTTGATCTATATGTCTGTTTCTGTGCCAGTACCAGGCTATTTTGAGTACAGTGGCTTTGTAATACAGCTTGATATCTGGTATTGAGATTCCACCTACTTTGTTCTTCTCTCTCAGGATTGCTGCGGCTATTTGTTTTTTTTTTTTTTTATTCCAGATGGATTTTTGGAGAGTTCGTTCTAGGTCTGTGAAATATGCCTTTTGGTATTTTAATTGGGATTGCATTGAATCTATAGATTGCTTTGAGTAGAATGGACATTTTAATGATGTTGATTCTATTAATCCATGAACACGGTATGTTCTTCGCTCTGTTTATATCTTCTCTTTTTTCAGTGTCCTGTAGTTTTTTGCATATAGGTCTTTTACCTCTTTAGTAGGTTTATTCCTAGGTATCTTAATTTTTTTGGTATGATGGTAAATAGGATTGTTTTTTAGTCTCTCTATTGGTGTATAGAAATGCCTTAGATTTTTTTGGCATTAATTTTGTATCCTGCTACATTGCTGAATTCATTTATTATGTCTAATAGTTTTTTGATGGAGTCTTTAGGGTTTTCTATGTACAGTATCATGTCATCTGCAAATAAGGAAAGTTTTACTTCTTTTCCAATTTGGATGCATTTTATTTCTTCTTGTCTGATAGCAGTGGCTAGTACTTCCAGTACTATGTCGAACAGGAGTGGTGAGAGTGGGTATCCCTGTCTTGTTCCTGTTCTTAGGGGAAATGTTTTTAGTTTTTGTCCATTGAAAGTGACGCTGGCTGTGGGTTTATCATATATGGCTTTTATGATATTGATGTATGACCCTTCTATTCCTACCTTGCTGAGGGTTTTTATCAAGGAATGGTATTGGAATTTGTCAATGCTTTTTCTGCACCAATTGATATGACTATGATTTTTATCTCTCAATTTGTTTATGTGATTTATCACATTTATTGATTTGCAGATATTGTAACATCCTTGCATCCTGCTTGGTCATGGTGTATGATCTTTCTGATGTATGCTGGATCCGATTTGCTAGAATTTTGTTGAGGATTTTGGCATCTATGTTCATGAGGATTATTGGCCTGTAATTCTCTTCCATTGTGTTGTCTTTATCTGATTTTGGTAATAGGGTGATGCTGGCTTCATCGAAGGAGTTTGGAAGTGTTCCTTCCTCTTGAAATTTTTTGGAATAGTCTGAGGAGCATAGGTTTTAGTTATTCCTTGAATGTTTGGTAAACCTCTCCTGTGAAGCTGTCTGGGCCTGGGCTTTGTTTGCTGGAAGCTTTTTGATGACTGCTTCAATTTCTTACATAGTTATTGGCCTATTGAGATTTTAAAATCTCCCTGATTGAGTTTTGGAAGGTTGTATTTTTCTAGGAATATGTCCATTCCCTCCAGGTTGTTTTGGAATAGTATTTTTTAACAATCCTTTGTATTTCAGTGGGGTCTGTTGTTATTTCGCATCTATCATTTCTGATTTTGTTTATTTGAGTTCTCTTTCTTTGATTCTTGGTGAGTCTGGCTAGAGATTCATCAATCTTGTTTATCCTTTCAAAGAACCAGCTCTTGGTTTCATTGATCTTTTGTATTGTTTTTTTTTGGTCTCTGTGTCATTTATTTCTGCTCTAATCTTTATTAATCTCCTTCCTTCTGCTCACTCTGGGTTTTTCTTGTTGCTCTCTTTCTAATTCTTTGAGTTGCAACCTTACATGATTTACTACCATTTTTTCTTGTTTTTTGAGGTATGCCTGTAGAGCTATAAACTTCCCTCTCAGGACTGCTTTCATTGTGTCCTTTAGGTTTTGGATTGTTGTGTTTTTATTGTCATTAGTATCCAGAATGTTTTTAATTTCTTCTTTGATCTCATTGGTAACCCAATCAATATTTAATGACATGCTATTCAGCTTCCATGTGTTTGAATGTTTGGATTGTTTTTATTGTAGTTTATTTCTAATATTATGCCATTGTGGTCTGAAAAGATGCTTGGTATGATTTCAATCTTCTTGAATTTGTGTAGACTTTGCTTGTGACCCAATATGTGGTCTGTTTTTTAAAGTGCCCCATGTGTACTAGAGAAGAACATATATTTTGCAGCTTTGGGATGAAATGTTCTGAAGATGTCAATCAAGTCCATGTGATCTAGTGAGTCATTTAGGATTGTTGTTTCTTTTCTGACTTTTGGTCTAGAGGATTTATCCAGTGGTGTCAGTGGTGTATTAAAGTCCCCTACTATGATTGTATTGTCTCTCTCTCTCTCTTGATATCTTCCAGAAGATTTTTTATGTATTTGGGTGCTCCCGCATTTGGTACATATATGTTTACCAGGGTTATATCCTCTTGTTGTATTTATCCCTTTAGTATTATAAAGTGGCCTTCCTTATCTCTTGTGGTCTTTACCTTGAGGTCTGTTTTGTCAGATATAAGTATGGCTATCCCAGCTTTTTTTTCATTTCCTGAAAGATATTTTTCTATCCCTTCACTTTTAATCTGTCTGAGTCCCTTGTTCTGAGGTGGGTCTCTTGTAAACAGCATATATATGAGTCATGTTTTTTTATCCATTCAGCCACTCAATGTCTTTTGATTGGAGCATTTAGTCCGTTTACGTTTAAAGTTATTATTGAAAGGTACTTGTGTGTAGCCATTTTTATTTCTTGAGGCTGTGTTCCTTCTTACCTTTTTGTTTCTTCTTTTTATAGCATTTTTTGCATTGCTGATTTGGTAGTGATAAACTCCCTTAGTCTTTTTTTTGTTTGTGAAGCTCCTGATTTCCCCTTCAATTTCAATCGATAGTCTTGCTGTGTAAAATATTCTTGGATTGAGTCCCTTGCTTTGCATCACTTTGTATATCTTCTTCCATTCCTTTCTAGCTTGATGTGTTTCTGTTGGTAAATCATTTGATAATCTGATGGGGGATCCTTTGTAGGTAACTCTGTCTCTCTCTTGCAGCTTTTAATTCTCTCTTTGTCAATAACATTTGCCATTGTAATTATGGCATGTCTTGCTGTGGGTCTTTTGGGATTCATTTTGCATGTGACTCTCTGTACTTGAATAACTTTTTTTCTTCCCCATATCAGAGAAGTTTTCTGTCATTATTTCTTCAAATAAATTTTCTAATCCTTGCTGCTCTTCTTATTCTTCTGGAAGCCCTTATTATACATATGTTATTTCGTTTTGCATTGTCCAAAGCTCCCTTAGGCTCTCCTTGCTTTTCAATTTTTTTCTCTAGTTGCTGTTCAGATTGGGCTTGTTTCTATACCTGATCTTCTAACTCACTGATTTGTTCCTCTGCTTCTTCTAGTCTACTGTTGAATCCTTCCATAGTGTTTTTGATTGTAGCTATATCATTTTTCATTTCTTTCTGGTTTTTGCATAGGTTGTTGATTTTCTCATGCATCGGGTGTATGAACTGTTTGACCATTGCTCTGAATTCTTTTTCTGTCATGTTGCATGCTTCCGTTTCACTTATTTCCTTACTTGGCAATTCCTCCTTTTCTTTCCTCTTGGGATTGCTTTGTTGTCTCCCCATTCTGACTATCTCCAGAAGGTTCAGATGTCGAGTTGTAGGGGCCTGGATCATGTACAGTGGGGAGTTTTGCACCCCCCAAGTATCACTGAGGAGTTCTGATACCAAGATGTGCAGTTGCTGTGGGTTGTTGAGAACCACAGTCACCCTGGGGCAGAGTCCCTGGCGCTTAGTATGGCTTCATGTGTGCACCTAGAATCAAGCTGCCTGTGCCACACTGAAACAGAGAACCTTGCTACCATGTGCCAAAAATCAAAGTCCCCTATTGCATGTCAGGAGTCAGAGGCTCCCTGTGTCTATGCCGAAATTCAAGTGTCGGAGTCTCTGTTTCTTGGTGCTACCTCACTGAGAATCAGGTCCCTCTGTGCACATGCGCCAAGATTTGGAGTCACTGGCTCTTAGTGTGAATGTACTGGGAATCAGTGATCTCAGGCACATGTAATGATGAACGGAGTCTAGTCATTGGTATTAATTGCTGCCTCTTGTGTGGAGATTCAGCATCCCTGCTCTGCCTGGGATACCGGGTTGCCCAGTCACACTGTGTTGATAGGAGGTCCACTTATGCCCTGTGGTAAACAGTCTACTGTGTGAATTTATCCTGAATCAAAGTCAGGTTGCACTGCCCCTTAGTGTGGGTGTGGGGTCTGGTCACGGGGGTGTGCACTGTAGAAAACAAACACCCTGTGTCCGTTTACCCAGGCTCAAATTCAGTGTTGTCTTCCTGTGTGGGCACAGGGTCTGGTCATGGGGAACAAACTCCCCGAGACCGCACATCCAGGTTCAAATTCACTTTAGCCTCTCTGCTAAGGTGCAGGGTGTGGTTATGGGAAACTTACTCCCCAGGTTTGCACCCTCAGGCTCAGGTTCAATGCTGTCTCCATTCGTGGGTGTAGGATCCAGTTGCAGAAAACAGTCTCCCCAAGGTCGTGCAGCTATGCTCACATTCAGGACTACCTTCCTGCCTGGGCGTGGAGGCGAGTCTCGGGAAACAAATTCCCCGAGTTTGCAAGTCTGGGGTCAAGGTCAGCACTGTCTTCCTGCCCTGCATGGGCACGGGATCTGGTCACAGAAGACCAGCTCCCGAGGGATGGATGGATAGGCTGGAATTCTGTTCAGTCTCCCTGCCTGGGTGTGGAGATGAGTCGCGGGAAACAAATTCCCCAAGTTCACAAGTCCAGGGTCAAGTTCAGCACTGTCTCCCTGCCCTGTGTGGGCATGGGATCTGGTTGCAGAAGACCAGCTCCCTAGAGATGAGCGGTTGGGCTTGAATTCTGCTTAGTCTCCCTGTCTGGGGAGACTATTTGCGGGAAACAAACTTCCCATGTCTGACACCAAAGCTCAAAGTCAGGCAGAGTTGCCACTGCTTTGTATGTGCAGAAAGCCTTATTGTGCAGCTGGGGTCTGGTAGTTTCTATGTCACTGCCGCACAGGCGGCGGGGGAGGGGGATTGGCTTTGTGACTCACAGAAATCTGCGTCCAGGTACGTGGAATCCTGATGTCCTGGGTCTGCAGCTGTGGTGGCAGGTCATCTACCAGAGCAGCTGTAGGGTCCTGGTTTGCTTTCGAGACCAGACTGGGTAGTGACGAGGGTAGGACCCTAGTCTCAAGCAGTTCTGTTCTTCAAGATGTGTGGTCTCTGTGCTGCCTGAGTCCTCCCTGGAGTGTTTGCGGCAGCCACGGGGTTTTTGCCGTCTAAGACTACCCAGATTGGGCAGGGTCTAACTGTCCCTATTTCACTTACACACACACACACACACACACACACACACATCCACACACACCTCTCTCCCTCCCTACCTTTCTGCCGGTCGCCATCTTGCCTCCCTCCCTTATTTTTCACTTAATGTACTAAATGATCTTAGGTTCTATAAGGAAGTGTATATGTTGGAGGTAAATGACAGGTCTAGAACTTAGCTTAAAGTATCCCTGCATATATTAAATGTGTGATGAATGGAAAGATGAAAGAAGTATACTAAAATGTTCATGGTTCTCACCACTGAGTTATGGTACCATGAGGTTTTGTATTCTCTACTTTTGTGTATGTTTGAAATGTTTAAACATTTAAAAAAAAAAGTTTTTTTTAAATCCTCCCTATCCTTATTTGTTTTTAGATTGCTTGATCTGTTGATTCCTGAAAAAGGTGTGTTAAAGTTTCCAATGACATTTAATTATTTATCTAATACTGTTGACTTGATATGTTTTGAACCTATGTAATCAGGTGCATACAGTTTCACTATAAATTTCTTTTATCATAATAAAAAATCTCTTTTCCCCATTTAATTTCCCATTTCTGTTTTTAGTATTGCCATACTAATTTTATTGTTATTGGTAGCATATTTAGTATATTTTTCCATATACCTGTTTTCTTTCTTCCAGAATATTTTTTATGAAATAAACTCACATATGGACTGTAACACACAAAAGGAAAACATAAATAAGAATTTCCATAAATTTGAAAATGCAGACATTATTTAAGCCATATTTCCTGACCATATGCAGTAATTTCATTGTACAGTATTATGTAATTTTCCCTTAACTAATTAGGAAGTTATACAGCCTTTTAAAAAATATTTGCTTAACTTTTAATTATGGAAATTTTCAAACATAAACAAAAGTACAGTGATTGGCATAATTAAACCAATTTATGTATCAGTCAGCTGAACCATACTGGCCAGGCAGAAAGCAAAAAGAAAGATATAAAGAAATAAAAATAAGTTTTTATTTAAAAACTTCTAAATAACTTGTTACAACTTCTAAAAGGCTTAAAAAGGAAACCAGAAATGAAGTGACAAACCACTTAGAAAGGACTGTGGAGCAATATTGGATTTTAAAACCAATAGTATGTACCAAGAATGTAGAGCAAAGAATAAAATTTTTGATGTTAAATTCTACACATAAGAAAGTACAAAAATAAATTGAGTATTAAACCCAACTCATAACCTCTAGACTTAATCACTGAGTTGGATGGTAATCACTTCTTCTATCATTTTACCACCTGTGTATGCATCCCTAAACTTTATACTTTTGTTTTGGCTTGTTTAAAACTTTATATAAAGAAACCAGTTTATCAACCAACTGAGTCATATCAGCCAGTCTTAAATAATAAGACTGAAAGTCAGTTATTCCTTTACCAATAAGTGTGAAATTAATTGGATGTTTGTTTTATATTTTTATTGATCTCAGAGGGGAAGAAGAAGGAAGAGAGAGAAACATCAATGATAAGAGAGAATCATCCATCGGCTGCCTCCTGTATGCCTCCTGGGGATCAAGCCCACAACGTGGACATGTGCCCTTGACCGGAATGGAGCCGTGGGACCCTTCAGTCCACAGGCCAACGCTCTATCTAATGAGCCAAACCAGCTAGGGCAACTGGGTTTTTTATAGATAGATGCCCTTTATCAGGTTGAAGACATTCCCTTCTATTTTTAGATTGTATTTGTGTCATGAAAATGTTTATTCACGATACTGAATTTTGTCAAATGCTTTTTTTGTGCTCATTGAGATGATCCTTGGTTTTTATACTCTGTTATATAAATATGATTGATTGATTTTCAGATGTTAAACTAAACATGCATTCTTAGGATAAAACCCATTTGGGTCATTTTTTTTTTTTATGTTGGTAGATTTTCTCATAGTTTTTTGGGGGGATTTTTCTTGAGGGATACTGATCTATAGTTTTTTTTTCATGGTATATTTGTCTGTTATAGGTATTAGAATAATACCAGTCTCATGAGTCTAGAAGTACTTCCTCCTATTTTTTGGAGTTTAGCAGGGATTCGTATTCTTATTAAACTGCTAGGTGAACCCATTTAGGCATGTGCTTATCTTTATCTTTGTGTTTCTAAAAAATATATATTTTATTGATTATTTTTTTACAGAGAGGAAGGGAGAGAGATAGGGAGCCAGAAAAATCAGATGAGAGAGAAACATCGATCAGCTGCCTCCTGCACACCCACTACTGGGGATGTGCCTGCAACCCAGGTACACGCCCTTGACTAGAAGTAAAACTGGCTTCCTTCAGTCTGCAGGCCAATGCTCTATCCACTGAGTCAAACCAGCCAGAGCTCTTTGTAGGGTGTTTTAAAATTTCTTTTATTCTCTTTATTTGTTATTGATCTATTCCAGCAATTTTCAACCTTTTTCATCTCATGGCACACATAAACTAATTACTAAAATTCTGTGGCACACCAAAAAATATATTTCTTGCGGATCTGACAAAAATATAGGTATAATTTTTAGCCGAAACCGGTTTGGCTCGGTGGATAGAGCGTCAGCCTGCGGACTGAAAGGTCCCAGGTTCGATTACGGTCAAGGGCATGTACCTTGGTTGCGGGCACATCCCCAATAGGAGGTGTGTAAGAGGCAGCTGATGGATGTTTCTCGCTCATCGATGTTTCTAACTTTCTATCCCTCTCCCATCCTCTCTGTAAAAAATCAATAAAATATATTTTTAAAAAATAGATATAATTTTGATTTGTTCACACCAATGGCTGTTGTCATTTTTAAAAACGTTTCTATTAATTTGAAAGAGAGAGAAAGTGAGAGGGAGAGAGCGAAAAACATAACATTGATTGGCTACCTCCTGCATTCCCCCTAGTGGGGATCAAGCCCACAATCTAGGCATCAAACTGGTGACCTCTTAGTGTATGGGGCAAAGCTCAATCCCCTGAATAACATTGGCTAGTGCAGCTGTTGTCATTTTTAAATTTGATAATCTAAGGGAAAAGAGGTCAGTGCTCCTGACTAAATACAGTGTGTTTTCAAAATTCTTATGGCAGAGCAGTTGAAAATCACTGGTTTATCCACATGTTCAGTTTTTTTCTTGAGTCTATTTTGGTAGTTTGTATCTTTCTAGGAAATGTGTCCATTTCGTGTAAATTATTTGTTAGCATATGATTTTTCATACTACATTGTAATCCTTTTTATTTTATAGCTTCTAGTGCTGATTCAGAATACTCTGGGGTTGCTGTTTTCCTTTCTACATACAATGGGCTGTTCTAGGAATATTTCACAGCTTTGGTCAGCTGACCCTTATTAAACTTACATCACTTTTGTGTCTCTATTCTTTTTAAAATATCTTTATGTTACTTACATGGACTTAGGGTCATTGTAGATCAATGGAGGTTCTCAGTCTGTAATGCTCACCACTTTGATTATTGAAAATTAACAACCATTCTTCAATTTCTTACTGCAGTTTTTGATTATTTCAAGTAATTTTTAAAATATTTTTTTTATTGATTTCAGAGAGGAAGGAAGAGGGAGAGATGGAAACATCAATGATGAGAGAATCATTGATCAGCTGCTTCATGCATGTCCCCTACTGGGGATTGAGCTCACAACCCAGAAATGTGCCCCCACCGGGAATCGAACCTTGACTTCCTGATTCATAGGTAGATGCTCAATCACTGAGCTACACAGGCCAGGCATTTCAAATAATTTAATGGCAAAAATAATTGTTTCTTTTTAAACTGTTATGTTTAATTATCTGTATTATTTATTTGTATTTGCTTAATCTAGTTTCAGAAGCCCTACAGGTGGTAACTACTAGCCTAACTGCCAATACTACTGGTACTGCTACTACTTCCTCCACCTCTGTGGGTACAATTAAGCAAGACCCTCTCTACTCTACTTCATCTGCAGTAAATACCCTGGAAAATAAAGGCTCTACCGAACTCTCAAAGCCCATCGAACCTGATGGTCTTCCTTCAAACCAATGTGCAAAAGGACAAGACACTATTGCCATAGAAGGTCTTACAGACGATGAGAACACAGAAAGTGGAGGAGAAGGCCAGTACAGAGAGCGTGATGAGTTTGTGGTAAAGATAGAAGACATAGAGACTTTTAAGGTGATGTGAATGTTCACAGGTATAAAGACTATGTATAGTTTAGTGGGAATGTACTATTATAGCCTTCATGATGACTTCAATAGTATGTACTTAGCTTAAAGTTATATTTTCACAATTATTCTTTATAATTGTTCAATAATAAAATCACTAGTGTATGCCAGATATTGTATAAAAGAAAGTAACTTAAAATAATTTTAATTTATATCTGAGTCTTATGTATTTCTGACTAGTCAATATATTGCATTTATGTACTAGTGATTAAAGCAGTTTTGAAATGTTAATTTTTTTTCAAGGCTCTCAACAAATTGTATACTATTAGGAGGTTGAGAAAATGGTTATCTAATTTTAAAGTTTAAAGAAAATAACAGGAATAACATGTAAAAGTAAAATTAGATTTACTTTTATAATTTCAAATTATAGAACCATGAGTAGAACCTTACAATTTCATACAATAAAATTTTATCTTATGTTTAAGGAAACTTATGTTTATTTGTTTGTTTTGGTTTTATTTTTTAATTGGTGTGGAAAGTATAGCATTAAAAAGTACATTGAGTACAAAATTCAAATGATTGCCATTCACAATTAACTGCTGTTAATATTTCAGTATATTTGTTTATTGTCTTTGAATGTATCTACTGTTATAAAATTGCATAAATAATATATGAAAATCTCATCAGAGAAAAATTTTCCAATAGCTGTATAAAAGGGTACTGAGCTACTTGCATGTTGGTATGCTCCTTATATCTGGAAGAATTTAAGCAGAGACTGAATAGCCAGCTTATAAGAATTATTATAAAAGTTCAGCTAGACAGGTTTTTAAGATTCCTTTTAGTGCTAAGATTCGATAAATCTAGAATATGTTGCTAATGTTTATAAATGTAATTAATTCTGCTTATTATAGGAGGCTTTAAAAACAGGAAAAGAACCGCCAGCTATTTGGAAAGTACAAAAAGCTTTATTACAGAAGTTTGTTCCTGAGATTCGAGTTGGGCAAAGAGAATTTGCTGCTACAAATAGTGTAAGCAAAATGTTTATGTTAGCCTTCCTATTTTTTTGACAGTGATCCTGTGGAAAATATAGAATATTAAAATTTAAAAGTGTTTTATATTGAGCATGCATGAAATTTGTGCACTGGGGGGCGGGGGAAGTCCCCTCAGCCCAGCCTGAACCCTCTTGCAATCCGGGAACCCTGACAGCTTAGGCCCACTCCCCGTGGGGCAGTCAGACATCCTTAGTGCTGCCGCGGAGACAGGAGAGGCTCCTGCCACCGCCGCTGCCCTCACCAGCCATGAGCCTGGCTCAGGGCTTCTGGCTGAGCTGCACTCCCCCTGTGGGAGCACACTGACCACCAGGGGGCAGTTCCTGCATTGAGCATCTGCCCCCTTGTGGTCAGTGCATGTCATAGCTACTGGTCATACCACCATTTGGTCAATTTGCATATTAGCCTTTTATTATAGAGGATTGCATAAAATTTGAATAACAGAGTACAGGCATACCTCGAAGATATTGCAGCTTTGGTTTCAGAACACCACAATAAAGCAAGTCATAATCTTTTTGCTGATGGAAATTAAGAGTTCAGAGGGCTCAGTCTCCTAATGTTGATTATCCCACTTTACCAGAAATTTACAGAGGTTATTTTGTACTTACGTGTACTTGTTTAATAACATTGAGTAAGTAAACATCTAATAATTAAACAAATGAAATTACTTCTATATATGAGCCTGCAGTTAAAAATTAGCCTATGATCATTTTTATTGAGGGTGAAATTAGCCTGCCCTGAGCTGCATTTTGAAAAAATATGAAGGATGGTTACGTGACATTAAAGCTGACAAAGTAATATTCTATGTATAGAACATATAATTACGTAATTCAAAGTGTTTTGTTTCATTTTTCTTAGTACCTTGGATATTTTGGAGACGCAAAGAGTAAATATAAAAGGATATATGTGAAGTTCATTGAAAACACAAACAAAAAGGAGTATGTCAGAGTGTGTTCCAAAAAGCCAAGAAGTAAGCCTTCACAAACTAGCAGGTACTTATTTTTTTACGTAATTCTAGAGCCCCAGTGCACGTCATTTGTGCATGGACACATTCCTAGGCCTGGCAAGCAATTGAAGCACAAGTGTCTGGCATGGAAGGGCAGGTCCCAGCTGACGTCTGAGCAGCACCTGGCTCCCCACACGCTCCACTCCGCCTGCGTCACGGCGCCTGAGGCCTCATGCAGCAATGCGGTGAATGTGGTCAGGTGCTGGGGCCAGGGCATAGCATGGACCTCTGGGCCACCCAGTGGCACCACAGAAACTGGGCGGGCAGCACGCTCTCCTGGTCAGCCTTGCAGGCCGGTTCCTGCGTGAACCCACGGGGAACCCAACTGGCCCCTCTGGTCCTGGTGGCTGCAGCCCAGCTCACCTGCAAGACGCTGCACAGGTGCCAGGCAGGCTCCTCTTGGGTCCTGGGCACCTGAACATGGGGGCTTCTCCAGCATATGAGCCCTGGCATCCCAGGGGATGGTAGCAGGGTGAGTGAGAGCAAGCTCAGCAGACACCCCGCATTCTCACCGCACCTCCATCTCAGTAAGCTCCGCCCCCAAGTAGCTGGCGAGAGATCGCAGTGTGTTGCAGACGCCCACCATGTTCCGCGCCACCCTCTGATAGTCAGTGCATGTTATAGTGAGCGATCGAACTCCCATTCTCCCAATGGAACTCCTGAGGGGACACTTTGCATATTAGCCTCTTATCTATAGAGACTAGAGGCCCAATGCACAAAATTCATACAAGAGAAGGCCTTCCTTCCCCCCAGCTGCCGGCACCAGCTTCCCTCTGACACACCGCTTCCCTCTGGCCCCCAGCAGGCACCTGGGACCTGGGCTTCCCTTGCAGACCCGGTTTCATCCAGAAAGTTGTCCTGAAGGATGTCCGGTCTAATTAGCATATTACACTTTTATTATTATAAATGTTTGCGTAGTACAGGAGTCCTTGTGTTATGTCAGAGACCCATTCCTACGGCGTGATGTACCTCGATTTTTGCCATAAGTTGGAACCATCTACGTAAGCACCTACATCACTCGCATGGAGCACATACACAGCAGTAATGAAGTGAAACAGTAAAAACAATTTAAAAGCAAGATAATAATTCCTGACCTTTACTTGTGGTAAATAAATAATAAAAATTATAAAGCACATATGTACATACGTCGAAATGACAGAACCTTTTTCTTTTTAATATATTTTATTGATTTTTTACAGAGAGGAAGGGAGAGAGATAGAAAGTCAGAAACATCAATGAGAGAGAGACATCGATCAGCCGCCTCCTGCATGCCCCACAGTGGAGATGTGCCCACAAGCAAGGTACATGCCCCCAACCGGAATCGAACCTGGGACCTTTCAGTCCACAAGCCGACGCTCTATCCACTGAGCCAAACCAGTCTCGGCGGAACCTTTTTTTTAATATAAATATTGCAAATGGGAGATGATGACGTTACCATGAAATGACGTAACCCAAGGACTGCCTGTAATTAAAGAGCTTATTATTGGTGATGTCTTGTAAAAGAATTATATCAATTAAAGAGACTGATTCCCCCCCCCCCCCAATTATATACAAGTCTAAAAATTCAGCCCTAGGGAATAATTGATTCTTTTTGAAGTAATGAGACCGGAATTGTGAAGCTCATTGCTGTTTGGGGTGGGATGGGTACCCTTTTCTTTCTCTGAGTATTTTTGGTGTCACCCTACTAGAGTGAGAATAAAAAGAATTTGTAGTCAAGGTTTGAGTCTAGCGTTTTGTACCTAGAGTAAGATATAGAAGTGAAAATGATAATGGTGTGTCAAATTTGAAATGAAATAAATTTTGGGGAAAAAAAGACCTTTAAGCCCTATATATTACTAAGCAAGTGTACAATAGAATTATGATTATATTAAAGTAACTGAGATGATGGCAGCATGAATCTGGAAGAAAACTGACCTAGCCACATTCCCTGTGGTCTGTATAGAAAAGGAGATATACTAGTTACTCTCAATCGAGCGCTAATAAGGTCTAGTTTGATTAAAATTCCAACCTATTGGAAACAGCCCACCTCATTTTTATAATGGAATTTGATCTATTCAAATCTCTAGTATTAGCATATAGCAGATCTCCTTTTTTATTATATATATTTTTTTATTTCAGAGAGGAAGGGAGAGGGAGAGAGAGATCAAAACATCAGTGATTGGCTGCCTCCTACATACCCCCTACTGGGGATCGAGCCCACAAACTAGGTATGTGCCCTTGACCATAATTGAACCCAGGACCCTTCAGTCCGCAGGCTGTTGCTCTAGCCACGGAACCAAACCCGCTTGGGCTATAGCAGGTCTTAAAGGGCTCCAGGGCAGTTGGGTCTCCACATCAAAACTGCACCACATGTGAGAGCTTTTTATGTTCACAGCTAGATGTAGCTGTGAAGGGTTTATCATGTATTACTTCCCAAAGCCCACTGTCATCTGCTATCCAGCCTCATGTTTGGGGAAATGAGTTCGTAAAGGGAGGGGGTAGTGGAGAGAGAGAAATAGGCACTGAATTAATAGTCCCTTAGTAACTGAATATTGAATGTCAGCAGTTAAAGAATGCATTTCATGAGAACTTGGGGGATTCACCATTGGAGAGGTACAGGACTTGGACTTTGTTTTGGAGCTATTATTGAGGACGTTGAAATTTTCTTCTCCAGTGTTTCTCTTTTGGTTTTGGTTTTTCTTTTGGTCTAATTTATTTTAATTTGACAAGATTTCAGTAATGAAGTCTGTTTTTAACATTACAGAACTGTTCAGGCAAAACCTAGTAATAGCATTAAAACTTCTGATCCTCCAACACCAAAAGCTACAACTACAAAAGCCCCTTCCATGAAACCCAAAGGCAAACAGCTAAAAGTAAAGGCTGAGCCACCACCAAAGAAACGGAAGAAGTGGAAAGAAGAATTTTCATCATCTCCTGAGGTCCATTCTAGCAGTAATGACGAGGGTGAGTTCTCCATGAAATGAAGACTTTAATTATTTTATATTCTCTACATAAATGGGGAGAAGCAGTGATGCTGAAGATTCGATATTAATTTATCTTTAGGGTTTTAGCTACCTAATTAGACTTTTATAAAAATAAATTCACTTTTCCTGAGCAGTTTGCCTACACATACATACAGCCTTGTGAAGTAGAAAAAGCAATGAACTGAAGACCTTAAGTAGTGCCAGTTCTCAGATGATTTACTAAGATTCCTCTAGTTCTCAACTTCTGAGTTTGTGTTTATGCTAGAAGAGTAAAATAAGCCTAAGCAGCAGCAACTCTGAAACTCCATATAGTTATTTATATAGATTCGTATATATGGAATGTTTATCAATTATATAATGCCTACTACTATACTATCCTCTCTAATAAAGCGGAAATATGCAAACTGACCACCACACACACTGTCACAAGATGGCGGCACCCACAGCAGGGTTGGGGAGTGGGCTCAATGGGCTGCCTTCACCCAGAACTGCTGACTCCCTGCCCGCCTCAGCCTCCCTGCCAGTCACCTCACCCGGCAGTCCATCCATAGACCAGGGCCCTAGGCAGGCAGTGCCCAGCGGAGTCTGCGGTGAGGTGGGTGAGGCAGGTGTGTGGGCCACGGCAGAACCTACACTAAGACTTCAGGTGATTTGCCCACGGTTTCTGGGTGTCACTGGGCTGGGCTTGGGGTGCGGAGGGGTGGAGTAGGGTGGGATGGTGTGGGTGGGGGCAAAGCCTCACCGCAGGCCATGGGTGTGGGTGCGAGCTAAGGTGTAGTGCCAGGCACATGGAGGGCATCATTCGGGAGGTGCAGGCAGGTCCGGGGAGATGGAGACAGTGCCCGGGAGCCGAGCACGGACCGGCTGGACCCACCTGTGACAGACATGTTTTGTGGAATTTTATAGTCACCCCACACTTCGCTTAGTATTTTCAAAACTGGCGCAGTGCACCCGAGTGGGAGTTCCGTATGTAGGGAGTGGCGGTGAGAGGAAGCCTGGGGCACAGCGGGTCCCCAAAGACTGGCTTTTATCTCTTGAAAACAGATTTTTAAACTGCAGCTCTGTTTAACATACTGACTGTAAGGCCCTGTATTTCTTATGAAGTGATGTGACCTAACATGGAAGCCATGTCAGGATTAAGGATATATCACTTAAACTGATACCATGTAGTTAAAAAATAAGACTTTGACTAAGAAAAACTATCAGACATTACTGAAAACATTGAATGCTATTAGGTACCGCCATGCTGCCAAGGCCAAGTTCCTTTGCATAATGTGTTGAACCAGCCATCTGACATCCCCCAAGGGGTCCCAGATTGGAGAGAGTGCAGGCCGGGCTGAGGGAGCCCCCCACCACGCACGAATTTCGTACACTGGGCCTCTAGTATATCATATACTATAATGCGTACTGCCACCAGCCAACCAGTTACCCTTGGCTAAGCTAGGTAACCTCTCTGCTTTACTTCTCTTGTATAACAAGAAACAATTGAAATACATCAGCAGTTATCAATTTTTTTTTTACCTTAGAACCCTTGTATACTTTTAAAAACTGCTGGAGACACCAAAGAGCATTTATGTAGATTATACATAAATATTTACTTACTTAGAAATAAAACCCCAGGTAGTTGTAAAACACAAGAAAATGTCAGTACATTCCATTAGCCATCAAACTTATTGTATAATTACGATAGGCAAGAAATTTCAAATGATTCAATAATCTAGAGCAGAGATAGCAAACTCTGGACAGTGAGCCAAATGGGATCTGCAACCTATTCTATAAGTAACGTTAGAATGGGTGACGATTCATTTGTATATTTCATACCGTTGCTTTCCAACCACAGATTTAAGTAGTTATTATAGAGAGCATATGACCATTAAGCTTCAATATTCACTATCTGGCCTTTTACAGAGAAGGTTTGCTGATCCTTCTAAACTAGAGCATAAAGTTGAAGGTAGGAAGGAAAAGATGAAAGTTGATGGAATACCATGTATGCCACGCTGAAGCTAAAAACTTGGGGTCCTGTAAACAAAGGAGAGTCCTTGGCGGGATTTAAGTAGGAACTTTGAAATTGAATTACAAGACATCACAATTTAGATATAAATTGAAAATCTGAACCTAAGTTGTGGCAGCAGGGATGGAGGGAAGAGGGGACACATGAGAAATTTAGTTTGTAATCCTGGCAGAACTTGAATGATGAATTGGGTGTTGGAGGTACTGTTGGATGTCAGAATGGTTTCTGACATAACAAGTATCATTGCTTGGGAACTAATCTTAGAGATTATTTGAATTGAAATAGAATCTTCAGAAGAATTCTTTCTCAGTACAAAAGTTGACTTAAAATGTACTGTTTTTAAAAGCTACTTAAGAATGGTTGTTTAGAAGTGTGCATAATTTATAAAGGAATTCAGTGCTTTGAATATGTATGGAAGGCATACATAATTTTTACAGTTAACATGCCTACTTACTTTTTTGTTGTTGTTAAGATCCCCCAGGGACATTTTTTCTGGATTTTTTTTTTTTAATAGAGTGAAAGGGATGGAGAAAGGGAGGGGGAGAGAAAAGGAGAGAAACATTGATGTGAGAGAGACATATTGATTGGTTGTCTCCTGCACACTCCCAGCTAGGCTGGTGATCTGACACACTCTAACCACTTAACAACACTGGCCAGGCCTACTTTACTCTTTAGAAAACAGAGGTTTGGATTCTGAGCATACACTAAATTTGCCAAAAGACAATCACAAAAAATTTTTTCTTTCGTTGAGTAACCACTAGGTGTCACTTAAAGTTAGGCAAACATTTTTAGTACTACTTAAAAAGAAGGCAAGGGAGAAGAAATAGATTCTGATGAGCCTGGACTGGTATTGGGCTTCTGAGTCACCTAGGAACCTTTTATAAAGTATAATTAAACTTCATTGCAACTTCCATCCCTTGTCAAAAGATCATGTTTTAATAAGTCTAGAAATCTGTGGGGGGGGGGGGGGTTGTTTTGCTTTAAAAGCTCTCCAATGATTGAGGTGTAAACCAGCTTTCAAGTTCTCTCACCTGGATGTTTTTAAAGGCAGAGTGGGAGAACCGTCTTAATTTGAGAAATTTTATCTACAACCTTTCATCTGTTTATACAGTCTTATTATAGAGAACCTGGTTTTTAAAGTTGTCAGGAAAGATATTTAATGTTTCATCTTTTCTCCCTTCCAGAATTTGATCCTCCAGCCCCCTTTGTCACTCGTTTTTTGAACACAAGAGCAATGAAGGAAACCTTTAAGAGTTACATGGAATTGCTTGTTAGCATTGCTTTGGATCCTGACACAATGCAAGCCTTAGAGAAGAGCAATGGTACAGTCTGCTAAGTAGTACTTCTTTGGTAGTACTTCATGGATCTATTTTATTCTTGTCTTTTAGTTATGCGTTTAACATATGGTTTTTATAATATACCCATACTTTATCTGTTAACAAATCAATGATATGATGCTAGCCCATGGACACAGACAATAGTGTGGTGAAGAGGCAGGTACAGGGTGGGAGGAGGTCAATGAGAAAGAAAGGGGGAGGACATCTGTAATACTTTCAGTAAAGATAAATTTTAAAATAATTATTTTTACTAACTTAATTAATTAAAAAACAAATCCATGATATGTGTTTATTCTGTAAAATGGTAATATATTTTCATGACTTTTCTGAATATTTGAATAACTATATTGGATGCACTTTTATTGATTTCTGCTCATAGTAAATTATGTAACTAACCAGTAGTTTCTTTCAACTGTAGACTCTATCATCCTCATAATATTTCATGTATATCATGAAAGATCCATATACCAATAATAATTGGAAAGATGAATCAGATAATGATATAAAAATTAAAACTGTATATTTTTGTCCAGTAAAAGATACATCACAGAGTAATTATTTCCTGATCTATTAGTAATAACACTGTATATGCACTGGGTTGCATTCATTAATATTTCTTTATACTTTTCCTTTAGTAATTTTTTATTAAAATAGGGATAAAATTGATATATGAAATAAACTTGTAATTCACATAGCTAATGTTGCTCACTAACGTTTAGCCTTCAGCTAGTTTAGTTTTTACCAGGGACTAAAAGAAGGAATGAGCCCTGCTGGTGTGACTCAGTGGTTGAGCATCAATCCATGAACCAGGTCATGGTTCAATTCCCAGTCAGGGCACATGCCCCGACTGTGGGCTCAATCTCCCGTGTGGGGTGTGCAGAGGCAGTCAGAGATTCTCTCTCATCATTGATGTTTCTATCTCTCTCTCCTCCTTTCCTCTCTCTGAAATCAATAATTTTTTTTAAGAAGGAATAAAAGGATTAATGAGTTAGTTTTCATTATCCTTATATCAAAATGAATTGAACGGTATAAGATTGAAAGATAATCAGATATTTCAACACTAATGCCTAATAATATATATTGTTTTATTATTTCCACATACTTTGCCACGTTATTCCACTTCAATCCCAGAAAAACTTGGACATCCATTTTGGTGGATAAAGACAGTGAGGCTCAGAGGTTAAGTGACTTACCTAAGAGCCCACAACTTGCAAGTAGTAAAGGATTAAGATCAAAGGTCTTCTAATTTCTGGTCCACTGCTTTTCTGACTATCTGATATAATAATCTATACATCATTTTAGAATCAGAGACTGTTTAGTCAAAAATATTTATTTGGTAGACTAAGGTTCAAAAAGATTAAATGTATTTCCTAAAGTTAACAACTTAATGGTAGATGAACCATGATTAAAACCCCATAGTTGCCCTTGCTGGTTTTGCTCAGTGGAAAAACTGTTAATTAACCTTTGGACTGAAGGGTCCTGGGTTCCATTGCAATCAAGGTCATGTACCTTGGTTGCAGGTTCAATCCCTGAGGGAGGCAACCAATCAATGTGTCTCTCACATAGATGTTTCTTTCTCTTTGTCCCCCCCGCACCTTCTACTCTAAAAACCAATGGGAAAATATCCTTGGGTGAGGATTAACAACAAAAAACAGTAGTTAATTTCTAGGTTGGTATTTCTGCCATTAAATGTTTTTCTCTCTCAAAACTTCTTGCACATAAAAATACACATCTCTTAGCAGTGGTCATTTCTCAACAGTTGTATTTTAAATGATTTTTTAATATTGCTTATTTTTTTATTTTTCCCATTTAATATGAGGGGAGAAGATTTTAATGGTTATATTTAAAAATTATTCACAAATATGTAAAACTTGTTTTTGTTTAATGTAATTCTCATAGTATTTGAATAGAATTAATCACTACTAGAAAGATAAAAGAAAACTATCAGGTGTGTTATAGTCTGACCTTAAAAAGTGTTCCTCACTAAGGACTTTTTTTTTAATTAGAGGAAGTGTTCTTTCACTGGCCACTGTGCTTATGTTTGTATTTTAAATATACAGTATAAAGAGGGGTTTATTCATCTCTGAAATTAGAAACTAGATCCTGAGGATTATATATACTTTTTCAGAAAGGTCATTAAAGATTACAAAACATCATCATCTAGCCCTGTCCCAGTGGCTTAGTTGTCACCTAAAGATTGCAGGTTTGATCCCCAGTTGGGGCCGTAAAGGAGGCATCTGATCAATGTTTCTCACATGGATGTTTCTTCCTCTCCCTTCCTCTCTCTAAAAAAAAAATCAATAAAAACATGTCTTCAGATGAGGATTAGAAAGAAAGAAATAATCTAAAATATTTAATATAACACCAAAAGTAATTAAACTTATATTCTGAAGGTGCTTTTCTTAAAAGACCTTAACATTTCAGAGGGGTGAAGAAAAAAGCAAAAAGTTTTGGGTAGGAATCCTTGTTACACTTTTATTCTCTCCTTTTTTAAAATAACTCTTGTGTTTTTAAAACTAGGTTTCAATCATTTTTCTTCCCTACCTTTCTTTAAGTTAACTAATTATTTTAATCCTCACCTGAGGACATGCTTTTTTAATTGATTGAGAGGATGTGAAGGGAGAGAGAAAGAGAAATATTGATGGGTTGCCTCTTGCACATGCTCTAACTGGGGATTGAACCCACAACCCTCTGGTATACAGGATGACACTCCAACCAACCAATCAAGACAGGGCCTTCCCCTACTTTTTCTTTGCCCCAAACTACAGTGAATTAAGAATATTAACCTCAGTATTTTAAAAATTTTACAATCCTTTATAATAAAAGCCCAATATGCTAAGTGGCTGGTCAGTTGGCCGTTCAGCTAATCTAAGCATAACATGCTAATGATATCCTAAGGCCACTCAACTGCTCATTATGGTGTGCACTGACCACCAGGGCAGACGCTCCAGCCTGTAGGTTAGCTTGCTGCTGGGGTCCAGCAGATTAGAACTGAGCAAGACTGGCCAGACACACCCCGGAGCTCTCCCACAGTCCCTCCCCCAGCTGGCCAACCTCCTGCATCCCTTCTCAGCCCCAATCATGCACTGGTGGGTCCATCGCCTGGCCTGTACTCTCTCAAACCCAGGACCCCTCGGGGGATGTCAGAGAGCTGGTTTCGGCCCGATCCTGCAGGCCAGGCTGAGGGACCTAACTAATTTTAGATAAATTTCCAATAATTATAATACTATTATTGTTCAGATGGTAATGTCTTTAGAACTTAGCTTGCCTACTTGTCAAATCACTGCTATCTATTAATTCTGGTGGCAGAGAAGGGTAAAACCTAGGACTTTCAATCCTTTCATACTAGGATCATGCTTTTTTCTCACTTGGCTATTTTGTAAATTTATTTTTCAAGTTAGCTTTTGTTCAGAAAACTTCATGTCCTAATTTTCAAAAGTATTACTTGACAAAAACCAATTAATTTAATGTCTTGATATATTAATGATTTGAAAAAAGTTGGATTTTAACAGGTTTTTATGTTATAGCTTATCCTGTTATAATAAATTTTTATCTTGTTTTAGATGAGCTACTTTTGCCTCATATGAAAAAAATAGATAGCATGCTGAATGATAACCGAAAGAGACTTCTTTTGAATCTTCATTTGGATCAATCATTCAAGGTATTTTCTTCAGATATTTATTAGCAAACTCAGTGTGAATCATAGTCTTAAGTACAATAGGGAGGAAATTTATAACAGTCATTTTTAATAGATTTAGTAGATATTTAAATCTTATGTAATAGTTTATGATAAACAATGAAAAATTGGTTTTGATATTCTTATTTTCACAGAATAAAATTTTAATTTTGAAATTAGTTAATTTTGATAATTTTCATTTATAACCATTTGCATTTCTAAGCTACAATACACAAACAGTACTACAATTTAGAATGGTTTGATATATAAAATATTTTCTGTTCTTTAGACATAATTAACACTTCTTCCCATGATGATCCTGATTATTTTAGAAATCCTAAAGGCTTTTGAAGTTAATAATCTATTTTCCTCTGAATCCTATTTACTCCCAGTCTTCTTTAGCATCTTGTGCTTATTAGAAAGAGCATTTAAGTTTTCTCCTTTCATCTCCACACTGACTTAGTCATTGTTCCCAAATGTAAAATCTATTTATTTTTATTTTTTTGGTCTTTAAATTCCATTTGTTATAAAGAGTAATTCAAGCCTGGGCATATTTTATAAGGAAAACACCAAAGTATATAATAGCACAAATCTAAGAAAATGAAGCTAGAATTAGTGATAGCTCACTATGGTAGGAAATAGTAAAAATTCTGTTGTGTCTATTAAATAAAACTTAGTTCCCTCCTCCTACACTTATATATAAAAACATTAGGTTCTCTGTTTAAAAATGCATTGTTGGGGTCACAATACCAGTTGTTTGGGAACTCACATAGGGTTTGAAAAGAGTAGCCTTAAAGATTGTGACCGTTAATAAAACAGTTGAGTTTATCAAATATATATATAAAAGCCTAAGTGACCATTAAGGCGGAACAATCAAACCAATGCTATGATGCGTACTGACCACCAGGGGGCAGATGCTCAACGCAGGAGCTGCTCCCTGATGTTCAGTGTGCTCCCACAGCCAATCTCCCACAGTACTTACCCCTGGCCGCTGGCCCTGATCACTGGCCAGGCCAAGGGACCCCAGTCATGTATGAATTTATGCACTGGGCCTCTAGTTTGTATAATAAATATAATGAGGGGAAATAAAGATAATGTGAACACTTGAACCCTTTTAGTATCAAAATATGAAACAATACTAATAGTTCAATTTTTAAAAACTATTCAAACTAGTTAAAATTAGCTACAAGTATTCAATTATTTTTTAAAATATATTTTCATTGATTTCAGAGAGGAAGGGAGCTGGAGAGAGAAATAGAAACATCAATGATGAGAGAGAATCATTGAGTGGCTGTCTCCTGCATGCCCCACAATGGGGATTGAACCCATTTATGGCAATCGAACCCTGGCCTCCTGATTCATAGACTGATGCTCAACCATTGAGCCCACTGTGGCCAGGCTTATTGTTTGTAGCTTTTCATGTCAGAATGATTTGCCAAGTAGGTAAGGGCAAGAATATGCCAGTGACTTAAAGAATAGACTAGAATTGGTTCTGCCATATGGCCACTAAATTATCAGTGATAACTATTATATCGATGTGGTCAGAAAACTCATCAAACTGTTTTACACTCTTATTTCACAACTGCGTTTCCTACAGTCAAAAGAAGCAAGAGAAATGGTGAAGCTAGAGGAACATTATTGCGCTTGTTTCTTGCCACGATCCAGGACTTGACCAAATTTCAGAGTGTTAACAGTGGTTCAATTGATAGAGCTTTAAAGAAACATATGACTTAATCTTTTTACTATAAGATGGTGTAAAATATATGTGAATTCAGAAGCTATACTTCGAGTTTTGAATTTTGACCTTTTCTTGGGCTACAATATGTGGTAGATACTCTCTTGTAATGCTGGGCAGTAGCAGGGACCCACAAATTCCACTTGGCCTTGTGATCACAAGGTTAAACAACAATGCTCCCTCTGTAGTGTAGTGGTAAATGCATTTTCAATTTATAGTATTTTCAACTTAGCATGGGTTTATCAGAATATAGCCCCATTATAAATTAAAAGTATTTATATATGTCTCTCTTTCCCCTACATGAAGCCAGAAAGGCATTATTGCAAAGAACTTTCTGCCTCATTCAGGAGTTCCCACAGTGGCATGTACTGTTGCTTAAAAGCATGTCATAAGGTTGACCCAGAATCAAGGGATGGGGAAATAGAACCTACATTTTTTTCATTGAGGTATAACTGCATACAACATTATATTAGTTTCATGTGTATAGCAATGATTCAATATTTGTCTATACTGCAAAATGATCACAATAAATATAGGTAAGATTCCCATCTTTTTTTTAAAGTATATTTTGATTGATTTCAGAGAGGAAGGGAGAGGGAGAGAGCTAGAAACATCAATGATGAGAGAGAACTATTGATTGACTGCCTCCTGCACGCCCCCCACTGGGGATCGAGCGTGCAATCCGGGCATGTGCCCTTGATGGGAATAGAACACGGGACCCCTCAGTCCAAAGGCCAATGCTCTATCCACTAAGCCAAACCAGCTACGGCAAGTTAGATTCCCATCTTGATGGGAGGAGCTGCAAAGAATTTGGCCATGTTTAACACTCCACGTATGTGTGTATTTCAATATTACATATATCATGCCCAGTCAGTGTAGCCCACATATATATTTACGTGTATATGTACATGTATGTAAACGTTTCTGTATCTTTTAAAATAAATTTACGCTATATAAATAGTGTAAATTACTTTTCTTCTGATGTCAATTATTTTTGCTTTATTTTAAAGAATGCTTTGGAACGTTTTCCTGAACTAACAATAATTACTCGAGACTCTAAAGCAAAAAGTGGGGGATCTGCTATTTCTAAAATCAAAATGAATGGCAAAGCTTATAATAAGAAAACTCTAAGGACTTCTAAAACAACCACTAAATCTGCACAAGTAAGTGTATATTGATGTCATACCTCTTCCAATTGTTAATATAATCCTAATTAAAACACTGAGGCAAGCAAATATCTTACTATATTGTTAAATCTGAATTATTTTCAGGTAGGAATGAGCCGCTCTTGCCTAAAGAGCAGAAATTCAGTCTTATTCGTTATTTCTCTCCGTTACCTCGCACAGTATTTAGCATATAGTAAGTGCTCAAAAAATTTTTTAAGTAGCCTAGTAATCAAGGAACCATACCATGCTTGTATGTATATTTTATAATTTTTTTTTGTCATTGCATACAAATGCATACAGATAAATGAGCATGCGCACCTTTAATAAGATTCAATGTTGACCACAACTGTTAATTCATTTTCAAGCATGGTCTAAATCAGTGGTCGGCAAATTGCGGCTTTTTGGCACCCTTGAGTGTGGCTCTTCCACCAAATACCACAGTCTGGGTGAGTCTATTTTAAAGAAGTGGCATTAGAAGAAGTTTAAATTTTAAAAATTTGGCTCTCAAAAGAAATTTCAATCGTTGTCCTGTTGATATTTGGCTCTGTGGACTAATGAGTTTGCTGACCACTGGTCTAAATTAATGCCTAGTCAGAAAAAGAAGTGATCAACTCACTCATTCTTTCAATAAATTTATTTTATTTTTTTATTATAATTTTTTTTTAGTGCTTGTATTGTGCCAAATACAGTTCTAAGTACTGAGAATACAACAGTGAAAAAGGGTCAAAATTCCCTGCCCCCATTTAATTTATATTGGGGGTGGTGTATGTAATAAATAGATAACCATGTTTTAGGTAGGCTAAAAAAGAAGTTATAGAAATATATGTTATACATGGAGGAAAACATTGGAAATATATAACATTGTGTTTATAGCTGAACAAGAAATTATAGGATTCTTTTACTTTATAAATTATCTTATATGTTCACTGTTTAAACTTCTCTATAATGGTTAAATATTTTGAAATAGTGTATATGTTCAGAAAAAAAGTGAAGATTTAAAAATACAATTTAAATTCTTATTTTGAATAAGCCTCTTATTAATAACAGCTTATTAATACGAACTAATACCCAGCCATACAAGTCGCTTTTAATATTTCCTTTGAAACTTTTGGTCTAGTATTTTTGTAAAAGTATTCTTAGCTCAGATGCTCTCTGAAATAAATATGTCTCTAAACTGTTTTCTTGTTACAGGAATTTGCTGTTGATCCAGAGAAAATACAGCTATATTCTTTGTATCATTCTCTCCATCATTATAAATATCATGTTTATCTGATATGTAAAGATGAGGTAATTATTTTCTCATTTATTTAAAAAAGAAATGTATGTTTTTTCAAGCTTTAAGGAGACTGTAGCTATAATATATTTTTAAAATATTTTATTGATTTTTTACAAAGAGAAAGGGAGAGAGAAAGATCCATCAGCTGCCTCCCACACACCCCTGACTGGGTATGTGCCCGCAAGCAAAATACATGCACCTGATCAGAAACAAACCTGGGACCCTTCAGTCCACAGGCTGGCACTCTATCCACTGAGCCAAACCGGTTTGGGCTATAGTATTTTAATGTGTTAAAGAGAATTGCTTAAAAATGTATGTCTCTATATTCTCCTGTAAATAATGACTAGAAGATTGCTCCTAGCCTCTCTGTTATGGGTTGTACTCAGATTAATGTGAGGCTCACCGCCTTCTCAAAGGAGCTATAAGTGGTAATGTCTTAGGTTGTGGGTGCTTGATTTACATTGTCATAATAAATGGTACTTTATTATATTTTCTTCTCTCTTAATGTATAATGATCCTGTTTTAATATACTTCAGTCATATATGATATCTTACTATTTTCCTTATCACTAGAATGGCCCTATCCTTTTCAATTATAGAGAAATGGGGTTTTGTTCCTTGGCATGAAGATATGATAGTTAAAATTTAATTGTGGCTTTTGAGTATCATAATTTAAATTGCCGAGAAATTATATATAACAATAGTACCAATTTGTGGATGGGATATAAGGATTAATTCCCAGGGGGTTGAAATGTAGACGGTACTTTCAGATGTTTGTTTTTTAATTAAAAAGGGTTAAGTTTACTCACAGTTGCATGTAATGTATTTCATAATGGTCTGGTTTTGAAAGATGTTCTAAATCTAATCTCTGTTTAGCAAAGGAGAAAGGTGGTCATGCAAAATATGTTGACTATTTTTATAGTATCTTGAAGAATTGACCTCAAATTTTGTCATTCTGCTTTTAACAAAAAAAGCCTTTTTGCTTGTTTCCATAGACCAAAAATGATAGGATTAGACTTCATTCAAATGTATATGAAATAATTATTCTCTATGGAAGGGTTTAAAAAAAAAAGATCAGTACTTATAGTGAATTAATAAATTATATAGTGAATTAATAAATCCTTTTTAATATATAGAAATAGTAAATCCTTATGAAGAGCTTATAAAGTGACTAGAGGCCAATTGGGTGGATTGGGGCTGGGCCTGTCAGGAGGAGGAGACAGCAGGAGGTTGGCTGGCTGGCCCGCCCCAATCAGGGTCTAATCAGGGACGGGCTGGCTGTGGGGAGGGACTGTGGGCAATTGGCCCAGAGGCCCTGCCCCCAATTGGGATGGAGGGGCTGATGGGGTCAGCGGCAGGGGGGAGGGGTCATGGGAGGTTAGCCAGCCAGCCCCACCCGATTGATATAGGATATAGAAGGGTGATCTGGGGTGGGGCTGGCTGGCAAGAGGGCTGCAGGCCAATCAGGGTGGTGGGGGGCCCATCTGGGGTGGGGCCAGCCAGAGGGAGAGGCTGTGGGTGGCCAGTTCCGCCCCCTATTGGGGTGGAGGGGTGGTCAGGGGCAGGGATGGCTGGATGAAAGGGCCATGGCAGGGGCTTGGCTGGCCGCCTTGCCCCCCATTGGGGTGGGAGAGGCCAATCAGGGGCAGGGCCGGCTGGGGGGAGGGGCCTCAAGAGGTTGGCTGGCTGGCCCCATCTTCTAATGAGGCCGGTTAGCTGGCCGCAGGGGTATCATAGCAACTGATTGTTCGTTGCAGTTGTTTTGGCAGTCCAGTTGCTGGCTTTTTATATATATAGATAAGTATAAGCTAATGTGGCAATTCTCTTTATTTTAGATCTCTTCTGTGCAGAAGAAAAATGGAGATTTAGGACAGGAAGAAATTGTTCAACTTTGTATGAAAAATGCAAAATGGGTAGAAGACCTATTTGAAAAATTTGGAGAACTTCTAAATCATGTGCAGCAGAAATGCTCCTAACATTTCCAGAAGTTTTGGTCTGTTTTGTAGCACTAATGAAATGGTGGAGGGAGTGATCAGAGTGGGTCTAGAGCCTGGGCTAATCCAATGTCAAGCAGTGGTCTCCTGCGGGCACCCCTGCTTTGGCCATAGAACTTGCTTGCATCCTGACCTCTGCTGAAGGACAGTGGTGCTGCCAAGGAAGTCAGTCCTTCGAAAATGGACCTACATCCCACCACATTTTTATCCTAATGAATGATTTTTCTATTTTATAAGCCATTTGGTAACTGAGTTTTATTTTCAGAAATGTTTTTTGACAAATGATGAAGCATGCACTAAATATAATTTTTCTTTATTGCTAGATAACACTTAAGTAGCTTGATTATTTTTTTCCTGACTCTGACTAAACACCAGAATGAAAGAAAGGTGGCAGAAATCATGTTTGTATTCATGTCTGGCCACATAACAAAGTATTATACATGTGTAAACAGATCTGGTGTGCTATGACATTCTGTATGAGAATATCAATTTAAAATATGAAATTCAGAAACTACATTCTGCTTTACATACTCCTTTTACTCTTAACATGTTCAGGAAACTGGATGTGGAATTGGTGCAATTCTATGACTGTTTTTTGTGTCAAATTATATTGTGATGAAAAAAAAACAATAACATACTATTTTCCTTATCTTGAAGAAAAGTATTTTCTTTTATACTGTTTTTTTTCCTTTGGAAAAAATTTCAATTGTACATTTTATTTCACTAATAGTTGTATTTTTCACAAGGAAAATGTTGTGATTATAATTGTTTGATGTATCTGTACTACACTTTTCATTTTCAGTAAATCTTATTTAGTTATATATTGAATTTTAATTGTGAATTCTATCTTGAGGTAACCTTTTTTGTTTATACAGATTTGCTTCAGTGTTTTCCAGAATATGCATTCAGTACTAGAATTAGTTTAGCTTTATAATGGGGTTGTGTTAGACACTGCTGTAATTTTCTGATTCATGAAAATAAATTTCTTACTAAACTAGCATTTGATTAACTGATTTGTTGAAACAAAAATTAACCGCATTATACATTTTACAGAATAAAATTTATAATTAGACTACGTGCATGCAGTGTTAAACACAGCTTACCTGACTCTTAGAACTGGAAGTAACAGAGCTCTCCTTTTGGTGCCTTTCCAACCTTTATACATGCTATGGTAACTGGTTAATTTGTCAACTTGTCAAGTACTTTAGCTGAGAGACAGTGAATGTATTAGGTTCAACATGTTTTTTGTGTTTGCCAACAGGAT